>VXBP01006061.1:0-19717 GCA_013400115.1 Rhinopomastus cyanomelas | reverse complement strand
GGATTGGACTAGATGATCTTTCGAGGTCCCTTCCAATCTGTTATGATTCTATGATTCTATGATTCTATGATCTGCAGTGTGTTTGAAGAAGCCATTTCTGTTGACCTTGACCTCCCTTGCAGGTTTAATTCCACGGAGGCCTTGGCTTTCCTAGTTGCATCTCTATATCCTCTGACTAGAATCTGATAACCATTCTTGTTGCTCTATGACTATATGAAAATACAAAAATTTCATGTATTTGTACAATGGATAAATATAGCAAAAGTATGATTTTGACATTACAAAATATCAGGGTCTTTCATCCACTCTGCTAGAATGATGCAAATCTGAACTTCTGAAGATAGTTTAATAACACATATTATATTATACAGGTTTCAAAACTGGTCAGGACCTGTTTCCAAACAGACAGAAAGCAAAAAATGATGAAGACATTTATTACCTTAAGGGATATGAGGCACTAGGACCTGGTAGTCGAACATAACAGGGAAATCAATCCTACTCTATCGCTCATTGGCCGCCCACTCTGAAATAACAGTTAATGCTTTTTGTTTCTTCACCCTGCAATGTTAGGCAATCATCAACTCTTGTAAATATTCCAGCTGATAAAAACTGGAATGTTGCTGGATTTTTTGCTTCCTGTGTTAACACCAATTATTAGCTGTCCATGCAGTCTAAGAATCTCACAACAGGGTTTCTTGGCACTCTTGAAAACTATTGTTTCTTAGGGCAACCATGCAAATAATATTGTTGATAATCTACATGTAACCATCCACCCATGTGTGACCCTCTCCATAGAAGAGCTGTTTCATCAACTGGTAGTTTAAGTACCACATGGGAGAAGCCATCATGAAACAGCTAACACAGAGAAGCTGGCCACAGCATCAAGAGCCTTCCTCCCAAGGTGGTTACAAGACCCTCAAGCACACAATGCACAGAAGCAATATTTCACCCTGCTTTCTGTGCTCATATTTAATAGCTGCTTGTCTTCCCTCTTTCTGGTTCATCCACGCACTGAGGAGTGGCAAAAATGCAGGACTTCTCAGGTCACAAAAAGGGGCTTCTGGATTTCTGTGGAGCAGGCACTGCAGTATGTGGGAATCTGCAGTATCAGAGAGTTTCTTCTCTGGACAAACCTGTTAGGCAGCATTCATTCTTTATCATCGTGCAACACTTTAGGGCTGAGACATTTCCTGGAACACTGTGAAAGAGGCATCATACCTGGGAGACATTTATAAAACATTCGGTTTCAAAAATATAAGAAAACTCACACTACATGGAACAACTTCTAAACTTTACTGTCTTTCACAAAACAGCAACGCTGAAAATGCAGCTGTGAAAAATTACTCATTGCAGCAGCAACGTCTAGTTCTATCTTTGTACCTTTATACTGCAGAATACATCTGCAGCATGCTGTATATTGGGGTTTGAAAATTGCTAGCGTTTTCAAACTTACAGCAGTTGTGCTTTCATGAAGAAGAAAAGAAAAAGGAGTTGTTTTGTTTTGGAGGACCCCTCCCCCGCAGGGGACTTGTCCTGGGGGAAGGTGTCTCTGGTCCTGGACCTGCCCCGGATGTCCGTGTTGGGTGAGCCAATGAAAAAGCAGAGCGGGCGGTTTTGTTTAGAAAAAAAGGCAGGAAGTGAGAAGAAGAAGAAGAAGGAGGAAGTATGTAGCCCGCTCGTGTGTGCTGCAGGCCCTCTTGGGCTGCGGCTTCTCAGCCGAGCGCCCCCCGCTCCCCCGCCCCGTCCGTTCTCGGGACGGTGGCGGGGAGGGGGGAAGGGCACGGGATGCGGCTCGGCCGCGGCTTTTCAGCGATTGCAGCCGCTACTGCGGGAAGAGCAGATGCCCCGTGTTCGCGTAGCCCCATGTCCTCGGCCGGACTGCCAGCTGTGATTCACCTCGGGCTCCAGTAGCGCCGATGTGCCGCGGTCTGGAGACGCACTTGTAAGCTCTCCCCGCCCCGGCGCTAGCTGTGAAGTTTGCCGCAGGTTCTCCAGTGGCTCCGCTGCTTTTGGAATGGAGGACGCGCCGGTTTGCACCGCTCCCCGTCCAGTAATGGACAGCCTTCGCGTCTGCCGCGGTTCTTCAGTGGTCGTGGGAAGACCCTGATTTGTGCCGCTGTGCCCCCTGCTCCGCGCAGCCCTTTTGCCTCGGGCCTGAACCTGACACCATGATCCGGGCGATCTGGGAAAAGCAAGACTGCGTGCAGCCACCTCCCACAGCGCAGCTTCAGCATTTTGGTAACGTTGTGGTATGCTGGGGTGCCCCCTCTTCCCCCCTGGAGCTGAGACAGGAGGAGAGAAGAGAGGAGAGGGCCTTGAGAATCTTCTCGGCCTACTGTGGAGTGTGGGCGTTGCCCTGTTGATCCAGCGATGAACGTGCCTCCATTTTGGATCCCCCACGTGACTGGGACTGAGCGATGGACCGCTGCCATTTTGGAGAGACTGGTCAACGGGAAGAGAAGCTGTGTGTCATTTCCTGCCGCTGAGGAAGACTGGGGGTGCTTTTAAGTTTGGGGGAGGTCCCTTCGTGCATAGTTGGAAAGCCGAAGGATTTGAGACTCCTTAAATCTTGGATCGGGAGGACAGAGACAGGGGCTTGTAGTTGTAGTTGAGATGTGCGTCGCCCGCACCGGGGTGCAATTGGGGCGTTTCTTTGGTTTGCATTGTTGTTGTAGTTGCCCAGATCTCTGTCGTGACCCAAGGCCCAAACAATAGTGACTTCCCATGGTATTTTCCTCAGATAGTGTAATGGCATGTTTGACGCAGTTTCTAGGTTTGTATGCACCAACTTGCTGGTTTTTATTTGTTTTATTCTTTTTGTTTCCTTTTTTTTCTTTGTCTGTATACAGTTAGGTTAATAAACTTTTATCCAGTATCCTAAGCCATTCATTGTCTGGCAAATTTGTCCGAGATGTCATCGAGACCTTATTTGCTAAAATTAGTGGAGAACCCCCAACCCGCTACAGGTTCAGACACATCAGTGCACCATCTACCTCAAGTGTCATGTTTGAATGCCTCAGGCCTCATTGTTGGTTCACTTGCCATAAACCATGGGGTGTGCTGACTGAGGGTCTCATCGCAAAGGGGGATAGGGGCACTGTATTTTAAGTTGCCTAGGGCATATGGGAAAAAGACTTCATTGTTTCAAGCACAGCACACTCATCAAATTCACATTGTTTCAAGTTGGGTTTTACCCTGGGATCAGAATCAGACTGAGTGAAAGCAAAACAGACAAGTGCTTTACAACCCCATAGGGAAAAATTACACTAAATGTAATAATAAAACAACAAATGAAATACCTTTATTTGATTTTTTTCGCACCTTTGTCTATATATGATGTGTTGTTATTTTTTATCATTGTTTTATAAAGAAAAAACAAATATTTCACTGTGTAGTTAGGATCTAGTTTTTCATTTTTTTGTGGGAAGAGATTGTTCTTTGGTTTTCAGGGTTTTTTTACTTTTTTTGACTTTGTGAAAAGAAGAAAATAAAGCTGTGGAATAACAAAACATGCCCGCTAGCATATTTCTCTCTCTCTCTTTTTTTTTTTTAACAATAAAGAAAAAGGCTCAAACAAATTCTGAATCCTGCAGTGGAAAATAGAAAGCTTTTCACACTGCTCATTCATGGCTCTCTGCTGTAATTAAGCAGCTAATGCTCCAGATGGCTTAGTTTTCAAAATTAATAAATTTCAGTTTTGCTGAAAGCTTCATTTCCAAGTGTGAAAAATAGAAGCTTCTAAGTCGTGTATAAGTGTCCAAAAACACTGGAAGCTTTGTAATGTTTGCCACGTGGAACAGAGATGCAGTGTCCCAAACTTTATGCTGCTTGGCATAAATAGTTCCCAGGATGCGGTTCACACCCAGCAGCCCCTCTGGTGCGGATTCAGCGTTTCCCCCAGTTAGGCTTTGCTCGTCCCCTTTGTACCATTTTTAGTGATGGGCTGAGGCTTCAGCAAGGAATATTTGAATGGAGACATCTGGCCCTAACAGTACAGTCAAAATAAAAGTCCTGCTCGTTACCTGGGACAAACATATACAATATAACCAGCATTACAGCTTTGTGCCACAGTTACCGTCAGAGGTCAACTGAACAGTGTTTCCATTTGTTCTCTATCTGTGACAACCATCTGCTTGCTTCGAGAGGGAATCTAGATACATGACATCTTCTTATCTTACATGGGCAGGCCCAAGGTGCACCTAAACTGTAACTGTGACTTAGGAGAGGGTATGTGCTTACTTACGGTCATCTCTAGATCAAGTCCAATCTAGCTGTTAAGTTCAAATCTCTTTGGTAGCAACTTAATGTGACTCTGGAAAATAAAATATTCTCTGGCTTTTTCTGTGCAGTTTTTTCTTACAATAGCTTCCACACGTGAAAGTGCTCTTCTTCCAAGTTACTAATGATAGAATGAGAGGAAATGACCTCAAGTCACATCAGGGGAGGCTTAGATGAATATTAGGAAGAAGTTCTTTACTTAGAAAGTGGTTAGGCCTTGGAACAGACTGCCCAGGGAGATAGTGGAGTCACCATCCCTGAAGGCATTTCAAAAACAAGTAGATAGAACACCTAAGGTCCAGGGGTTAGGGAGATGTTGGGATGAGGTCTTTATTTGATGATGTTGGAGGTCCTTTGCAGTCCTGATGATTCTATGATTCTGTGATTTTAGTGGCTGGTACACCATCACTTTTTTTTGCTGTTTTATCCCGAAGATGAAGTACAGTTACAAAACCAACCACTACATTAAACTCGAAAAAGCCTTCAGGCATTATGACCAATTTTTTTCATCTCCTGCGTTGTTTCTTTTTCCTGGATCATTTCTTGGTAACCTCTGTCATGTTGCACCAAGCTTAAAGCATTTCTGAAATCTAACCCTACTAAAAGACACACTGCTTACATGTTCAAATATTTTTGCTAAAGGTAGGACATGTATGGCTAAGGACAGTGCAAAAATAAGCATTGTGTCTTCTGCAGAACTTATGACAAGCAAAGGCCTTTCAAGAGAGTGCAAGGAAGACAAAGCAAGCAAGAATTAGCCCATAAGGTGGAGTTGGGAAGTTTCACAAATGAGATCAACTATTAAAAGTTACTAGAAAATACATGTGAAGATTTCAGTGTCTCAATAGGTCTGGCATATTATATAGATGCCTGGCACAGAATGGAACATACAGAAGATATAGAGCTTTATTTTCATTTCTGATTTCTTAGATGTAACTCTTCCACAGCGATAGAACATAGCCAGCGTGAAAAAACTTCACTTCGTGGATCTGATTCTGTGTAGAGTCTAGCTGGTGCTCACCTTCCCTCTCCAGCGTCACTGCCTAGCTACTCACTCACAGCCCTAAGTAGAGCAAAGACACACAGCATCTTTGTTTTGTATCAGTGTCCAAAGAGCACCAAATCAATCCAGACTTGACGTTTATTTGGCTCTTTTAGCAGCTGAGATATATTCTGTGAGATGGTGTGTAAGGCCAGTACCACCTGAGGATTCAATTTGGTTTTGTGGTTCCCACATGCTGGTCTGTATGAAGCTTCTTCAACAACCGACAATGTTCTGAGTCACAAATTGTAGCTTTTAGTACATTTTTGCACCTTTTAAATGAAAACTCTGCTCACTACCAAACTAATTCCAAACTGAGTTAATTCAAGACAACTTGACCTGCACATTCTGTTTTTATCTCATATTTTTGTGTGAAAGTCTGTCACAGCCCTTTTGCTGTATTTCCTCTGAAGATGCATTCACTAATGAGTTTTGAGTTTTATCCACCATCATCCCAACCACCTGTTTCTGCCTCTGTAAGCAGATTTATAGTAAATAGTTTAAACCACAGATGGGAGCACAGGGACAGTTTTGTTTATTGTAGGGCCACCATGAGATATCTTTCAAGGTGATACACAAGCTTCTCAAAGATTTTAAAAAGCATCTCCACTGCCAGGACCTCTGTTTACTCCTTAGACTCTTAACCCATTTATGACTGTACTTAAATGAAAAAGATTCCTTTCTGAGGTCACAACTTTGCATCCTGCACAAGTATTGGTCTGTGTGCTCAGGTCTCAGAGCTGTGATACATTGGGCAGTCACAGGAACTGTGATACTATGGGAGTAGCGTAGGAATAATTCACAAATTTACAGAAGAAAGAGTAACTGCTAGTTGATATTGGAAGTATTGACTGTTAAATTGGGAGCAGAGAATGGAAAGGCAGTTCTCTAGAGGGTTCTCTTTTAGATATTTCATCAGAAAGGGCCTTTAGAAGAAGAATATCAGGAATGTAGAGGCTAAGTCAGTAACAGAAGTTAGAGATAATAGGAGGCCCCTGACAGTAGGCTGGCCCAAGTGGTTATCTCAAGCACCTCAAAGAGAAGGGACTTCTAGCAATTCTTTTACCTTACAGAAAGGCTGAGTCTATTCAGTCTGTGTATATGTCCCTCAGAGCTAGTAGGCATTTTAAAGTCCAGTTCCCTGTTCCATGTGTTTTCAAGCCAGTACTCCAGCTTCAGCACACTGATTCCTATGGCCACGAACAAGGGGGAAAAAACCTCCTTATTTCAGCAAACAATGGATTGCAAGCAATACTTTTCTTTCACTGATCTCTGAGGTCACTCATGCTCTTTCCTTTCCCAACATTCATTAGGCATGGTGGCTGCCATGCCCAGCCCACTGTCACGAGCATTGTTGCTGAATAGATGGAAATGAAATAAAGTGAAGAAGCCGGAATCAGGCAACAGGAACCTCCAAACCAGTAGTACCAGTTCACAGAAGCCCCTTTATCATAGGTTGCTGTGGTAACTCCCCATTCTCTCAGGCTAAGAAACCCACTCAAATTCAAACAACAACAGTTTCATAGCATTTGCCCTTGTGAACCCTTCAACCTTGCATTAACAGCAAAACTGCTTCTAAAAGCCTGTATCTCCTGGGTAGCTTCAAACAGTTCTGATGGTCCTGATTTTTTTTTAAAGTAAAATAATAAATCAGCATTATAAAGCATCAATTTAATTATTCTGCTGGGAAGCTTAGACTCTAATTTTAGGAAGCTTAGTTTCTAGTCCAGGGCAAGAATATAATAGTTGTTGTTAAGGTACTTTGTTTTTATTCATAGGAGTTTTTTATTTTAAAATATTCTAAGTATTATCTGTGTATTTTTCTTACCTCTGCAACTCTCTTATACTAATGAATTACTAACAAAAGGCTAAAATCTCACATATTTACTGAAAATAAATTCAAAATACCAGAAATGTTACCATATATAATAAAATGAAACAGTAAAATATCAGACTTACTTTTATGGCTCTTTCACAATGTCACTTTGTGTAAGCAATGCCACCATGTTGAATTCATTATATTGAACGGACCTTTACATATCTTGTAGCCAACAAAGCTGCTCAAAAGGCATTCAAACCATTTCAGATCTCTAGACCTGTCACAGTTCACCCATGACCAATTAAAAGAAAACCCAAAAAACCTTGTACCTCAATGAACTTTCTTATAACAAAGATTAGCAAAAGTCTTCCAACATTTCAGAACACCTCAAGACTTAGAAAAATCTGGGTATCTGTTACCTAGAATGTTTGTATTGTTTGTTTCAGGTTGAATGACTGAGACCGTCAGCCATTTGTGTAATATTCTCTAGTTTGGTAGTTCTCAAAGCAATTAAATAGGTACACCTTAAGAATTAAACAAACCATTCCACAGTCTTCTGTATGAATATCCACTCCTTGATCAGCCTTAACCTAATGTGTGTTCAAAGTTCTGTTGTAAAAATGTTCTTGTTTCTGAATTATAAAAGTGAAACCCATAGGTGTCATGCTGGATTACTTTTATTCCTTTATTACAATCATTTTATACTTCCAGCAGATCTCACCACATTTAAGGCTTGGATTTATGATTTAACATTGTACACTGAACATCATAATGTGAAGCTAATGACAGTTTTGGGATAAATTATTCAGATGAGCCTAATGGAGTGTTCCACCTTCACTGAAGATCTGATGATCACCTGATTTGTCTCAGGTAAGCCTTGGGAAGAAGCACCTGAAGGAGAGGAAGAATTCTTTTATCTTCTGAGGAGAGAGGGAGCTGCCTGTTCTCACTAGAATAACAAAGCTGTGCTTTCTCTGAGTGTATTCAGTTGAGTGTTTTGATGACTCAGCTTCACTTCAAGGTCACTTAAGACCTGAAGGACCATGGCTAAGGCTTTCTGCTGATCTGGGTACTTTCTTTATGCCTTGTTTTTTTTGTGATGAACAGCAGGGTTCAGTCTGGATGTAATTACAGAATACATCAACTGGTACAGAATACAAGCAACTAAAATCATATGGAAGAACTTAACAGAGAACTAATTTCCACAATTTTTTTTTTTAAATTTTTCTTAATATATAAAGGGAATAAGATGTTGACCATCATAAATGATCCATGAGTTTCATTTGGTAAGGAAAACTGTTTTAGTTAACAGGCTGTGGTCACGTTCCAATCTGGAAAATATTTGTGTAGACATTGCAGTATTTAAACAGTACAGTTACAATATTTTTCAATGCAAAAAAAAAAAAAAAAGAAAAAGAAATACAAAGGTACAATATGCCAATTTGATATTTCTTTAAAACAGTTTCTAAAACAAATGCTGATCTATGGAATGTTATTTGAAAGATCTCAGCTTTACTGTAATGCCAGTTTCTGGGACAATCCTGTTTGAATTATACTTTCTGACAATTTCTTTGCAGAGTTTTCATGCTATTACCCTCTATTGCACTCTACAGTCATAGCCTCTTCAGTACCTATTAGTCTCTTACCCTTCCTAAAGTGCTCTGCAGTAAGTCAAAGTAAATGGCTAGGGAAAATGGCCTTTAATATTTTACTGAGCAAACCTGGTTATAACCAGCCTCCTGTCACGCAGCTTTGGTTCTTGAAGTGTGTTTCATTAATTCTGCAGTACGTCCTGTGATATCCTTTCTGATCATCATAGGATAAAGTTCATTTCCTTCACACTTTTTTTCGGAGCTCTTTGAGGTGGTCTTCATTTTTATTTCCAGATGTACCAACAGTTTTGTGTTTCTAAGCCAAACATGGTTTAAATTTCCCTTCCATTCAGGAAATGAACAAAATAACCCAGAGCTATGCTCATGTAAAGCACATCATTTGTCTCCCAAGTGCTTGCAACAGTCAGGAAAAGCAACTGAGCCTGTCTGTCCTTAGTAATGAAACTTTCTCTTTTCCACTATGAGGCTAGTGGAAAGTGGCATTCTCAAAAGCAACTTCAAAATATTTTATGTGTCATGGAGTCAGCCATATCAGTTTGTTAAGTTAAAAGACAGCAAGGATATCTGAGGGAGCTGAAAACTGTTTTAGTGCTTCCTGCACCATGCAAACATTTGGTCCTGAAGCACAAAAGCAAATATGATTTAATGTTTATATTAAAAGAAATATCTGCCCCCAAAACATGCCAGTATAGCTCTGCCTTCTTCAGAGCACTAGTGGGGGATTCAACTCCTGATACATTTGAGGTGAGGCGTACTCAGACAAATGTCCTTCTGTTGTTCTGGAAAGGTCTGGGGAGCTGTAGATGTGAGAATCTAGACCTTCCCAGGTCTCCAGCGTAAGTCGTTCGGCAGTTGCTTCAGCCTTCCTAAACAGTGGATGTTCAATGAGTTTCTTTCCAACCCAGTAACCTGGCAAACACTGTGTAACCTTTGTGAAATCTAGACAGTCTGGATAAGACCTGAACATCAGGGAAGCATTTCTAATCTCTGGTTTGGATTTTTTTGCCTTTCATGCATGTGTATGAATACCTCATTCATAACCAGGAAAAGGGAATCTTAATGCTAGTAATGCATGAACAAGACGGTATTTTAGAGGAATATTTTTAAAGCCAGTTAAAGCTGTTAGTAAGTCTAATAATATGTCCATAAGCACTGTGGGAAATGCAGATGCTCATATATGCTGTCAAGTGAATTTAATTATTTTTCCTGCTATCCCATGCATGCACGTATTTATTCACTGTCCAACACAGTGCTCTGTCACTATTTTGGGCTTGCGTGCTGGAGAAAGCAGTAGGAAATGTTTGTTTAAACAAAAAAGCAAGCAATATATCCTTCTTATCCAGTGGTCTGAAGCCAAAACCACTACAAATATTATCACTTCAGAAACAAGATGAGAACTCACACACAGAGGGAAAAAAAGACTGTCCCTTCGAAGTTGCCTGGTTTTTGTAGCATTCAAATCTAATCTACTGTGATTGGCAGGGTCATTTTTATTTTCAGTTTGTATCATGATTTAGCTGAACAACTATCTGAACTTGCAGACGTCCTGAAGAAGTGGACCAAATATTCTGAGCCCCTTCCAAATCTAGCAACTGTCTCTTCCAGTAGGCACGAATTGTACCTGACACAACATTTGGCACATTATTAATGTAATAATCTGGCTCAGGAAGCTGGTGAGCACTCCACTTGCTATTGAGAAAAAGCATCAAGACCTTAAAAACAATAAATGAAGAGGGCAAAACCAAAAATAGACCACTTCAGAACATCTGGAATAGAAGTTGTTGCTGCCTTTGGAAATGCTCTTATCGCTATGGCTGCACATGATGGGTGTGGCTTGAGAAGTTCCCCAAAGCAAATGAGGCCTTCACTATTCAGAAAAATTTAAAATATCTCCATTTAAAATTTAATTTGGAAAAAGTAATATAATGTTTAAAAGAAAAATTACTTTAAAAATGAAAAGAAAACTCAAACAAAAGAAATGTCCTTGTCCTGGCTCTAACAGGCATAAGGCAAACAGCCAAAATTACATTTCTTGTAAGAGTAACATATTATGATCTTGAAATAACTAGTTAATAAAATTTTCAAAATTCGTATGATAAATTATTATCTTTCATGTGGTTAGAAAAACCTTTCATCTAAATCACCCTGTGGCTTATAGGCAATGTTGTATTCCTCTAGCCTTTCATCAGATTCTGGTCTTCACCTTGAGTACAGAATGGGCAAAGACATGTGCTTTCATATTGATCAGATGGTCAGCATGCACCCATTGCCTCTACATGCAGGACCTACTGAGCATTTGCTAGTCGTCTAGACATGTAACTCACTTGTCTTAAGGTGAACAGGCACAGTTCATTTAAATAACTAAGTATGTTTTTAATACATAGAAATGCATATATTTTTAAAACATTACATTCAAATCAACACCTCAAACCTAAGTAATGTATATACTTTCACAATGCACAGTATTTCAGTATGTATTTCAGAGCATGTGGCTCTAGATTATGACTAATTCAGTCTAAACTATCCCAAAATTTTTAGCTATTACAATATTTTGACCTAATTTTACAAAGTGTGGTGTTAATTTTACAATGTGTGAAAGAGTTGCAAGATACATAAATCACTAAAATAAAATACTGTATTCAAGCTGATAAGGTAAACTGTAAGACTTGTCTGCTTCTTAAAAAAGATATGCTTTAAAACATCACTATTTCCAAACTTGCAAAATAAGCAAGTGGTTTAAAAAACATATTGACTTACATAGCATATAGTTTATAATAAAAAGTAACCATAATCCAGAATGCATACAGGAACTGATTTAATTGATTGAGTTTCATAAAATTCACTTTTAAAAAAATCAACAGTATGTATTTGACCTTCAGAAATGTGGAGAACTGGCTGCACAAATCCTATCCAAGTCTTTTCAAAATTGCAGTTGCATTCTGTAGGATTTAGATCAATAAATGTTTCTTAAGTTTTTTATTTTTAATTTTGCATATTTGATTTCACAATTTAACCAACCATCTTTTAAAGAGTGCTCATTAGATGGCCAAACTGACTGACTGAACATCTCAGTCATTTTTACACATTATATGTTCTGGGTCAGATTGTTTACTTTCAATTGTGCTGGAGAACACTTCCATGGTGAGGGGTCTCAGAGTTCTTGTGGACAAGAAGTCCTCTATGGAACATCAATGTGCTTTTGTGGCCAAGAAGGCTAATGGAATCCCGGGATGTATCAAGACGAGTGTGTCCAGTGGATCAAGAGAAATTCTTCACCCTCTCTACTCTGCTCTAGTGAGGCCACATCCAGTTCTGGGCTCTCCAGTTCAAAAGAGATACAGATTTGTTTGTGAGAGTTCAATGGAGAGCCATGAGGATTATTAGGAAACTGAAACACCTGCCTTATGAGGAGAGATTGAGAGACCTGAGACTTTTCATCTTGGAGATAAGAAGGTCATGAGGGAGCTTAATCACTGTATATAAATACATGAAGACTGGGTTTCAAGAAGACAGAGACAATCTCTTATCACTTGTGCCATGTGATAGGACAAGGGGTAATAGGTGTTAGTTAGAGCACAAGAAGTTCCATTTCAATATGAGAAAAAATTTCTGTGAGGGTTACTGAGCATTAGAACAGCCTGCCCAGGGAGACTCTGGAGTCTGCTTCTCTGGAAACTTTTAAGACCTATCTAGATACAATTCTGTGTTACTTGATTTAGGTTTTATGATCCTGCTTGAGCAGAGCAGTTGGACTCTATGACCCCTGGAGTTCCCTTCCAACCCCAAATGATCTGTGCATATGAAAAAGTAAAATAAAATTAGATAAATAGTAGATAGACTATACAGAGTCTATCTGAATGTTAAAGCAGGTTAATTGTAATACATTTCAATCCTCATTCTCTCAATGCAAAGTGTCATAATATTAATAACATGGATAATATTAATTTGCTTCACCTCCAGTCTGCACACACATTACCACTTTCCCATGCAGTTGCACAAATGTTTCATGTTTATGATATTTTACAGGCTTCTTTCTTCACTGAGTGCATGTCTCAGACCACAGAAAACTTTTATTGATGACTTCTTAGCAGTGATATGCATGTGCCTTCTAATATATGCCTTAAACCAATATAATGAAGCAGAAATATAGAGCACACATTGAGATTCTTTTTTTTTTTTTCCCAATAAATACAGAGTTTAGGAACCAGAAAGTTGCCTAGTTACATGATTCTGTTAGTTTGTACCTAGATAAAGACATGTCTACACTAACTGTCCTTGCTCTTTTTCTATTTCTGTGTTACATACAAAGGAATGGACTCCATCTAACTGTAGGTACAAAAAGCTGTTTTTTAAAAAGACAGCTAAATTTTAAATAGCATATCTTATAAATAAGTAAACAGAAAGTTTAACTAAATCAGAGCCCAATCATGTTGAACATACAGCCTTTGAAATAAGAAGTAGCCACTTGGCTACCTGATCACCATGGGAGTGTATACACATGGGAGTTTACTAGCTACACTTTTGTTCCCTAATAATATTTGGAATCTGGAGAAAATACAACATTAAAAAAAATTGTTAAGAAAACAAATGTAAGTAGCACTAGGATCGAATAAGTCCTATTCTTCAATTCATACAAAAATGTAAGCATAAAGAAAATTTAATGAAGTTTAGATTTGCAGTAATAGTCTGTTATGTCGCTTGAACTGAAGATATTTGAATAGTTTTAAGGTCCAAATACTAGCACATCAGCTACTGATTTCAGTACATTAGCTATTGATTTCAGTGGGATCAAGGTTTGGCCCCTCATGCCTAGTTTTGGTATTCTAATGAATTTGTTTGACCACTTTGAAAAATGTCTTGGCAGAATGCTCCTGCAAGTGTAGAGTGATTTTATTCCCCTCTAGGTTGTACTGGCTGTACTTTCAGTTATTGCAGAACATAAATATTATTCAGCAAAAGAACTATATTAAAAATGATGGAAGGAAGTTAATGAAAAGTCAACAGTAAATGCTGACCACAAACAAAACTACTCATGTCCTCATATTTCTATATGTAAACAAAATCTCATGAAAATTGAACTAATCTACCATTTTACTCCATCAGAAGAACTGATCTGAAAGTGAGTTACATACTTCTTAATCCATAAATATATGAAGAAAGATTACACTAATAAAATGATCTGGGGTTATGGGATTGCCTCGGTCTGTGCAAGCACGTTAAAGGACTACTAATATTTAAGTTCACATATGAACACAAATTATCTTTGGGATGTCAGACAATATTTAAAGCTTAGAAAAGAGAATACATGCATGTATATTGTGACCTCTTTATGTGAGTTCTGTAAGACTAACATATTTTTCCTTTCTGGCAAGTGAGTGGTCTTTCTTTCCTATGTGGGTAATGTGCTATTTTGCTTTCCTTAATTTCACTTGAATCATAGTATCATAGAATTGTTTAGGTTGGAAAAGACCTTTAAGACTGTACAACCATTAAACTAACTGTAAGGACTTCTGCTCCTGAAAGGCTGTGATATATATTTCTATTCTATGTCATTTAGCTGTATCATATTTGTATGTACATCTGTTCTGCTTTAGGAAAAATAAGGTTTTGATAGCACCTTTCCTTTCTCTTTTATCCACAAAATAATAACCTTTATGTTTTACTCTGTAAAGGAGGCAGAAAGAAACCACTCACCCCAGACAGCATTTTCTTCACTGTTCAGGAAGGTTGAGCTGTTGGCCTAGGTTAGTCTTCTTCTAATGGTTCATTTGATTGGACAAACCTTCAGCTGCTGCAAGAGCCATAAACACCCCAGGGTTGAAACCAAACATTTGGGCGGGGTGAGGGGCTTTAAAAAGGAGGTTTATGATTGGTTTAGAGTGAAGTGCCAGAGGTGTTCCTATCTACCATGAGCCCTGATAAAAGACTCTGCTTGTGGGTGATGATGATCTCTTTCTCCTGGAGTTCTGCAGAGTGGCCAACCCCAGCCTGACCCTGGACTGGCCCCAACACAACCCCATTTGCCATGTTAGGGCTGGAACACAGTCGATAGAATGGGGCAGAGCAGTTGTAGTGCTGCCTGTCCGGAGCTGGTTCTGACTACAGCTGAGCACCATGGCAGTGTATTTTTTCTGTGGCTAGAGCTATGGAACCGTGTCGACAGAAAACCCTTCTCCCACCCATGCTGCATGGTGAGCGGGTGCTATGAGAAGCCATCAATGATGAGTGTTGAGTGAAACAGACCTACCCCAAGCAACACAAACCAGAGACATCAAAGCGATGAGCTAATCTTAGAAAGTAAAAGCCCTGAAAGCCTGGAGAACGAGGGAGGAGGTCCCTGATGACTTTGCAATGCAGCCACCGCCATTGTGTGCTCACCACATGGCCAGCCATGCCACCACAGCCATCTTGACTCACTGAACAGCAGGAGGAGAAACTGTTTCTCATTCTGACACTGAGAAAACTGAGGATGCTTGAGTAAGTGGGAGAATGGAGCCCTGGGAGGCATTCAATTTGTTCAGCTGACAGAATTGTCCACTCAAGGAGCTGCCTTTGGCAGAACGCTCAGGTAATGTATTAGAGGTGGTCCTCCCCTATTATTGCAGAGTGTGTATGTGTGCTCCTTGCCCCGCGGCACCAGACCCAAGTCCAAAGACCACTTACATAATTCTCTGTCCATTTTTTCTGAGAATATATGTAATGGCACTGTGACAGAGTTTCTGTTTTGTAGGTTTTAACTTGTTTGGGCTCTTGTTTTTCCGTGCTTAGCTATAGATTTAATAAACCTTTTTTGTTTACCTAGGCAGCTCCATTGCCTGGTTAATTCTATCTAAGATCTCCCTCAAGACCTGGCTGTCTTTCTTTCTGTTTATAGTTTGCGGAACATGGTGGAGTACGGAAGGGTCCAGTCTGCAGTTGGTGAAGATCGGCATGCCAGAACTGAGATACCAGTCCTTAAAGGAGCTGTGACTTTGATGGAACTCAAGTTTCCCTTGATGGAAAACATGGCTGGACTGTGGCCCATAATGTCAGTCAGAGCAGGCTCTGAAGAACTGACTCTGGCAGGGTTGCTGTGGTGTCAGCTGGAAGGATTGATGAGGTTTTATCCTGAGAAAAAGAAGGTAGCAGAGCTGGAGTTTGGAATCTTAGAATCTTAGGAGGTTAGAAGGGAACTTCAAGATTATCTAGTTCCAAGTGCGCTGTCATGGACAGAAACACCTCTTGCTATGTTGCCCATGTACTCATGCAATCTGGCCTTGAACACTCCTAGGGAGAATGAGGGCACAGGACACCCTCCTAGTGAAAAATTTCTTCTTAAGCTCTAATCTAAATTTACCCTTTTCTAACTTGAAACAATTTCACATTGTTCTATGACTAGAGTCCCTAATAAAAAGTTCCTCTTCAGCTTTCCTGTAGGCCTTCTTCAAGTACTGGAAGACTGCCGTAAGGTCCCATTGGAGCCTCATCCAGACTGAACAGCCCCGATTTCTGTTGGATCTGAACAGCCCCGATTTCTGTTGGATCTGAACAGCCCCAGTTATAAGAGAATTTGCTTTGCAGTAAGCATGGTGTCAGGAGGAAGATAGACAGCAGCCAAATCAAGGGTATATATATATTGTGTGGTGCGTATGCAGCAAGCTTTTTAAGAACTTGTTGTCATACAGCATTTTGTTAGCAACTTTTCACTTGCTATTTATCAGTATTCATTGTGGTTACCACCAGTCCTTGCAGCTTTGTCTGGATTTCTTTTCTGTGGCCTTTCCTAAAATAAGGGCAAAAACCAGTTGAGGAAATCTTATTTTCTTTGCTTATACTTTCTCTACGTTGGGTTAGGGTGTTTTTCAGTTTGCTTTGTTTTTTTCCAACTCTGTCCGTCCTGAGAACAGTGTGAGTTCTCAAGCTGCTTCTCGGTTGAGATGGGTTCTTGTTGCTATATGTTGTAACGAAGATGTCTAGTGATCTCTGTTTTGGGTGACAGGGTTTTGTTTGTAATTGGTGATGTAGTTTTGTTGTTAAAACTAAATTTCATTTTCTTCCTCAAGTCGAATCTGTCTTTTGCCCATAAATTTAAGTTGTGACTGTGCCCCCCTTGTTTTGATTTGTCTCTGCTTCCAAGCATCTGCTAATTGAGGAGAGTCTGTACCACAAAAGGACTGCATGGACAAAGAGTGATACACAGTCCTGTCTCACTCTGCTAAGTGCTTCAAGAAGGATTGATAGGATGGTAAAATTCCTCTGCAAGTTTTTTCCAGCCATTCTAGGTGAATATCTGTCTCAAGTCATCCATGTTTGCTGAATGACTGAGCAAGCTTAATGAAATGCTTTGTGCATGTGATAGCACTCTGCAGCAATTCGTAAAAAATGGGAAGAGACTTAGTGGAAGGGCCAAACAGAGTCTAAGCTATTGTTGTGCTTTATAGTGCAGGCAGTGTTTCTCAGTTACATATAACCATGAAGAAATGAAGCCATCATCTTGAAGCATAAGGAAAGGAGTCACAAAATTGACATCAGTTTTGTTTCAGGGTTTAATAGCCCATGTCTCTGCATCAGCTCCATTGCAGCAGCTGAGCTATTCTTACTATTTTTCCTAAGAGGTGGGTTTTCTTTGCCACAGTTTTCTCCCTTCAATAATTTTAAATCCAGCTGAACTTTGAGGACACTGATGAAATGACTGACACTGATTTCATGCAGACTGACAATGCCACCCCTTGTAGCTGGAAGAGCGGTCTTATTTTAGCTTACACTCTGGTAGTGACATTCTTTCTGGCAGCACTACAGTATTTAACTATAGAATTCCTGCTTCTCTGCATCTTTTTTACAGAGCATCCAAAGGCAGTGGGTGGCAGAGCATTGACACAGATACTTTGTGTATTTTGAGTTTATAGACAATCACAGTCCTGACTCCCAGCATTGTCACCATTACAGTTCAAACAGGGCATGTAAACAGCGGAAGACCTCTTTTGTCATACTGCTTTAATGACAACACTGAGAGAATCAAGACCTGAACTTGTAAGCAGAAGTATAATGCAAAATACTCATGGATTGCTCCTAAAAGTAAGTATTCCACAGAATTGCAAAAGCACATCAGTCAGTAGTTAGAACATTTATAGTTCATAGAATCATAGAATCATAGAATCATTACGGATCGGAAGGGACCTCGAAAGATCATCTAGTCCAATCCGCCTGCAACAGCAGGATCACCTAAACCAAGTCACACAGGAACCTGTCCAGTCGGGTCTTGAACATCTCCAGAGAAGGAGACTCCACAACCCCCCTGGGCAGCCTGTTCCAGTGCTCCGTCACCCTCACTGTGAAGAAGTTCCTTCTCAGGTTGATGTGGAACCTCCTATGTTCCAGCTTACAACCATTGCCCCTTGTCCTATCACTACATGACACCGAGAACAGCCCAGTGCCATCCTCCTGACACCCACCCCTCAAATATTTGTAGACATTCATGAGGTCACCCCTCAGTCTCCTCTTCTCCAAGCTAAAGAGACCCAGCTCCCTCAACCTCTCCTCATAAGGGAGGTGTTCCACCTCTCTTATCATCTTTGTTGCCCTACGCTGAACTCTCTCCAGCAGCTCCACATCCCTCTTGTACTGAGGAGCCCAGAACTGGACACAATACTCCAGGTGTGGTCTCACCAGGGCAGAGTAGAGGGGGAGAAGAACCTCTCTTGATCTGCTAACCACCCCTCTTCTAATCCACCCCAGGATGCTGTTGGCCTTCTTGGCCACAAGAGCACATTGCTGGCTCATAGTCATCTTGTTGTCCACCAGGACCCCCAAGTCCCTTTCCCCTACACTACACTCCAACAGGTCAGTCCCCAGCCTATACTGGTACCTAGGGTTGTTCTTGCCCAGATGCAAGACTCTGCACTTACTCTTGTTATAGCTCATTAGATTTTTCTCTGCCCAGTTCTCCAGCCTGTCCAGATCTCGCTGAATGGCAGCACAGTCTGCGGGGGTGTCGGCGACACCACCCAGCTTTGTGTCATCAGCAAACTTGCTGACAGTGCATGCCAATCCCTCATCCAAGTCATCAATGAATAGATTGAACAGGACCGGTCCCAGCACCGATCCCTGGGGCACTCCACTAGATACAGGCCTCCAACTAGACTCTGTCCCATTGACCACCACTCTCTGACTTCTACCCTGTAGCCAGTTTACAATCCACCTCACTACCCGAAAATCTAGGCCACACTGCCTCAGTTTGTCTGCAAGGATGCTGTGAGAGACCGTGTCAAATGCCTTTCTTAAGTCAAGATAGATGACATCCACGGCTCTGCCCTCATCCATCCACCTGGTTACACCCTCATAAAAGGCTATAAGGTTGGTCAAGCATGACTTTCCCTTTGTGAAGCCATGCTGACTGTCCCTAATGACCCTCCTGTCCTTGATGTGCCCGGAAACAGCCTCCAGTACAAATTGTTCCATCACCTTTCCCGGGATGGAGGTGAGGCTGACCGGTCTATAGTTACCTGGGTCTTCCTTCTTACTTTCTATTTTATTCTAGGGGTCTTCTTCTCAACCTCCAGCTCTCGCTGAAGCAGTCTTAGAGAATTTGTGGGAGTTTGTTGCAGTTTGAGAACTGCCAGAACTTTTAGAAATGCTTTCATGAGAAGAAAAGTTGTGTTGTGTCATGGGGGACCTCTCCCCGGTTGCACAGATCCCGGGACCCNGTTGCACAGATCCCGGGACCCTTCCCCGGAAGGATCTGTCCTCGGACCTGCCCCTGAAAGGCGGGCTAAGGGAGCCTATAAAAAACCGGGGCAGGGTCTTTCTTTTGCGCCCTTTTTTCACGGGCTGTGGCCCTGAAGGGAGCAACCCCCCCACTGCCCCGAGAACGGGTGGTGGGGAGGGGGGGTGAGAACCGCGCGTCCGAGGGAACCGCAGCTTGGGTGAGGACTGCGGCTCTGAGGAGCGACCTTGCTGCGGCTCCCTAACCAGCCGCGGCCCCGGCCT
>VXBP01006060.1:0-15406 GCA_013400115.1 Rhinopomastus cyanomelas | reverse complement strand
GGGTGGGGTGGTATTTTTTTCTTTTTGCTGTTACTCTACAGAAAACAGATGTAGGTTGAACTTGGAATTGCAATCCAATTTATGTACCATGACTTCAATCACACCAGGCCACTGGAATTCAATAGACATTTTGTAGCAGGTAACTAGTTATCAATAAGGGTGCTCAATTACATATATTGCTGTTACTTAATGCAGTACATACATCTACAGTCCATGTAGAAGGTGGTTTTTGGAACTGCTATTAGACCATTTATTTGTAAAACCTCCTTTCATAATGATAATGTGTATGGGTAGTGAATTTATGGTAGATAGATTGCTAATTGAGGGCTGCAAGATGCTAAGGGGGATTTAAAGGCTAAACTGATGTTTATGACTAGAATTAGAGGCAATATTTGTTATTAAACTTTCACTTTCAGAGAACAAACTTACTGAAAGAATCACAGAACACTAGGGATTGGAAGCGACCGCGAAAGAGCATCCAGTCCAACTTCCCCCACCACACCTAGACCAACTCCATGCAGGTTTTAAATATCTCCAGAGAAGGAGACTCCACAAACCTCCTGGGCAGCCCCCTCCAGCGCTCCGTCACCCTCACTGGTAAGAAGTTATAGGATCACAGAATCAGTCAGGGTTGGAAGGGACCACAGGATCATCCAGTTCCAACTCCCCTGCCATGGGCAGGGACAACCCACCCTAGATCAGGCTGGCCAGAGCCTCATCCAGCCCGGCCTTAAACACCTCCAGGGATGGGGNGGGCCACAAGTACCCACTGCTGGCTCATGTTGAGCCGCTTGTCCACAAGCACCCCCAAGTCCCTTTCCCCAGGGCTACTCTGCAGCCAGTCACTGCCCAGCCTGTACTTGTGCTTATGATTGCCTCGACCCGGATGCAGGACCTCTGCATCTTCTTTCTCTGAAGCATTTCTTGGGATGAAAAGGGAATTTCACAGAATAATTCCGGTTGGCAAAGACCTTTGAGGATCAAGTCCAACCTTTAACCCTACTCTGCCAAGTTAAGTCCTAAACTGTATCCCCTGACACTACATCCAAACAATCTTTAAACACCTCCAGGAATGGCGACTCAACCCCCTCCCTGGGCAGCCTGTTCCAAGCCCTGACTACTTTTTCTGGGAAAACATTTTTCCTAATGTGCAGTCTAACCTTTGCCTGGTGAAGCTTGAGGCCCTTCCCTCTTGTTCTATCCCTAATGACCTGTAAGCAAGAGACCAAGCCAGTCTTTCTACAATGTCCCTTGAGAATGTTTTTCTAGTCAAAATGATGGCAAGTCCAAGTCTCTAGTGTGGCCAGCATTGGAGAAGCCTTAAGAATTTCCCTAGCTAATAGTTTCAGAATTCTACTTATGACCTAATCCACTTCACTGCAGGCAACAGCAAAGCTGTTCTCCACAGTCAGATTATCCACTCTATAGTTTTCTGTTAGGCAAAAATTACATAATGTCTTTTGCAAAGCTGCTTGAGATGGAAAGCAGGAGACTGGGCCATCAAAACACACAAGGACAAGATTAGTTATCTCTGCATCATCTCCACCTTCCCCGTCATGTTCTTCCAGAAATGAGAAGCCAGGACACAGCAGCACAGACGCACAGAAGAGGCTTTGCCATAGTGAAGACCAGTGCAAAGGCAGATGCAGATTGGATGGAGCTGTGAGCAACCTAGTTTAGTAAGAGACATCTGTGTCCAAGGCAGGGAGGTTGGAACTAGATGAGCTTTAAAATTCCTTTCAACCTAATCTATCCTCTGATTCTATAATACAGGTGCTAGACTGAATGCTAGCACTAGTATTGTGATCAATTTGGACATATCTAGAGCAGGAACCAAGGCTTCAACGCAAACAGTGACATACCGGTGGATTTCCAGTTTCCACAGAACAGAGAGCAATAAATGCTTGACACTGGTATTTTAGCCTTTGAAAGTTTTTAGAGGTCTATAAGGTTTTATTTCTTCTGCAATTCAGAATGAGCCTGAGAGTAAAACAGGCTATTTCTTCCTGAAACAAATTCTTGGTTCAAATATCATTCTGCTTCATCAATAAATAATTTTAAATACATCTACTGGGTTTCTGTGTGTAGTTCCCAAATGCATCTCTCACCCACCACACTTTGCTCCTTTTAGCACAAGGAAATATTTACGTCACTCATTCAACCCACAGTAGCTCAAAGACATAATGAAGGCTTCACAGGAGGCAATTTTAGAGCCTGGTGTTCTAAATGAGACCCAGACATGAAGCACCTGCCTAATTTTAAAGATGTATTTATTTGCCTATAGAGCTACAAAAATAGCAAACACAAAAATAACCACCAGTACAATAGTACAATCATTAGAGTTTTGTAGTAAAGCCTGCCAGGAACTAAAAAAGGACAGTATCTTATCCTGAGCAATAAAAGCAGAGTAGTCACCTCTCGAAATAGGTGAACCCATGGGGCTAGCACATTTTTCTGCTCTGTGAAAAACACGAAAACACTCTGGTTGGGGCCCATTGGAACAATAACTGAAAATAATCAAAACTGTCAACTAGCCAGACCATAAACATATTAACTGGCTCTTCAGGAGTAGAAAATTCAATGAAATGTGAGGAATACAGTAAAAGAAAAAAGCCCAACAGCTCACAATCGACTTCAAATTAATGACATGAGGACAACTTTAAGAGAGGAGAACAAACTCTATCTGATTAACAAATTCAGCACTGATTTAGAGAGTAATTGCATCACTTGGTTTACTCCCAGCATGTTCTTTACTGCTTTAGCTGTTGTTTCACAACCACCAAGTCCTTCAGCGACACCTCTCCAAACTACCACTTGCTACAGAACTACATTTCTTCTGAGTTTCCCCTGCCATGATGAATATGTGTTTGTAGTGGAATGGGAGAAGAGATGACAGCACATTCACCACAGCATGCGCCTGTGGAAGACTGTAGTTGAAAGAAAGAGCTTGTCATGTCTTTGGGGTATGATTAAAAGCTTGTGAAATAAAATAATTCAGAAAAAAAGACAGCCCTGACTTTAACCACCACTGGGGACAAGAGATCGTTCACTTAAGACACGTCAGTCATTCTCAGGTACAGCTGAAATCACACAGAAGATGGATTTTAAAACCTGGTGATTTAGAACCAAACCTCAAATGAGGGAGACCCTGCGGATGACATAAAAATACCACAGAGTTTAACTAGAGTTTCAATCTTTATAATGATATTAAGGCAAAGCTTAAAAGCAGCACGCAAACCTTGTATTGATGGCATTGAATGACAAAGAAAACTGTAATTTAGGAAAAAAAATAATCCAGGAGGAGAGAGATAAGACCCCACGTAGAATCGGACTCTTTGGTAAAGGAGAAATCTGCTTCCCTATGCTGTTTTCTATCTCCTGCCACATCTGGGCCATACTAATGCAGTTCTGTAGCAAAGGTCTGAGTTTATTCAGAGCTAATGAGATTTGTAACCTAGACTTATTTTATGTTTTATGCAATGCTGCCTTTTAACTGGATGTATTTCATTAGACATTCTTCTTTAAGCTTCAGTGTCTGTTCCAGTTTTGTGAATTCTATTTATTCCTTTTCTGACAGTGCTACAATTAACCATCTACAGAGACACAAAGCCAGCTCTATCTCACATAATAACATATATCTATATGTATAAAAACACAATTTACATGAGCTTGCATCTCATCCAAAGTTATCTTCAACAATTTCTTTCTAAAAATAATTAGATTGACCCAAGCATGAGACCATAGTATCTGCAGTGTGAAACATCTTGTTATGGGGACAGTAGGACTGATGAAGTCTGGTTCAGAGTTCAATTGCTTCTTCTGCATGGATGCTCTGGTATTCAAGTAGTTCGAAAATGAAGTTAATGGTTTCCAAGTGCAGACACTGATCATGGTTCTCCCCTGTACGGTGTCTAATAAAGAGCCGCATGCTCACAACCCAGCCCAAACGGGAGCTGCTGATAGGGACTCAGTCATGGAACCCATAAACGTTGACATCTAACTACATTGAGGACTGTCTGTTTGCAGGAATTTAACTGTCTTTGAGACTTCCACTTCCTTGTGAAATAGTTTTGAAAAGTTACCAAGGGAGAAACAGAGAGATGTAAGGCATAAAACCCATGTTCCTTTAGCAAAAAAGGCCAAAAATTGAATGCATCTTAGAATCATCAAGGCCGGAAGAGACCCTCAGGACCTTGGACATCTTCTGACCAGAATGAATAAACTTAAAGACCAATCACAAAACTACACTAAGTCTTGTATAATGTTACAGAGCGTGCTTAATTGTGAGAACGAAAGCCTGATCCACTTGAAGGAAGACAAGTTTAAATATTCATTTTAGCACAGTTTTGTCCTGGTTCAATGTGCCCAAATTTTCAGAGATTAAAACTGCAGCAGCTTTTAGACACAGGATATGGAGGGGACCCACATTTCCCAATAATTTGAACTGTTCTGAAAAGTTCCACCTTTTAGATCATCCCTGTTCTCAGACAAATTGCTGAGAGCAAGGAGAGTAATTTTCTTTTAATAGAATGCTTCAGATTGGAAAAGATCCTTGAGATCATTAAGCCCAAATAACAATCCTACTTTGCCAAGTTCACCACTAAACCGAATCTCTAAGCATCATATCTCAATTATGTCAAAACACATCCAGGGATGGTGACTCAACCCTCTCCCTGTGCAACCTGTTCCAGCACCTGAGTAATTGGAGGAGGAGTGCGATGTCCACGTTATTTAGAAGTGCTCACTGTTACTGAAGTGTTTAGGTTATCAAAACAGAGGTTTAGACTGGATCTTAGGAAGAAGTTCTTTTGGAAGAGAGTGATTAGGCACTGGAACAGGCTGCCCAGGCAAGTGGTGGAATCACCATCCCTGGAGGTGTTCATAAAACGAGTAGATAGAGCACTTGAGGCCATAGTCTAGTGGTTAGGGAGATGCTGGGATGAAGGTTGAACTTGATGATAGTTGGACTTGGTCCTTTCCAGTCATGATGATTATACGGACATGCAGTGAATGGATCACTCCTGTTGCTCCTCAACATCAGTACGGTGGTAATGCTTCAGTTTGAACTAAAGGTCCCAGATGATTTACTTTAAGAGTGTAGTCTCCTTCTACAACAAATTCTACCACAGAACACCAATACTATTTATTCTCAGAGGGCTGCTTATTCTGTCTATAATTCAACTTCTATCTTCCGTTTAGCAGCCACAATATTTCTTGTTGTTGTTGACTTGTTGAAATAAATAGAAAAGAAACAAGGAGATTTGTTGCACATTTCCTTTGGTACGTTTGTATCGTCAGCAATTAGCTGTAACAGTGCTTCTGTATTAATAATGAGCCCATTAGTAACAGGCTGAATGATTAGGAGATAGTCTTTTTGACTTCATCACGTATGGATGTCAGCTGAGACTGCACATGTTACTTCAAATTGCCTCCTCTAGCACAGTGAGTGTCATAGTTCTGACAAGCCTAACTATGCATGGCTTCTTGACAGGAATGAAGACTCCCAACATTGACTTTCTCCAGCTGGGGATAGGTGTTTACAGACAAGAATGTTAACACTAATAAATCAGTTAAAGCTCTGAAGGCATTTTTCTAACCAACAAATTATTGATTTGTTGCCCTCTAAGGATCATTATGGTTGGAAAAGACCTCCAGGATCATCAAGTTCAACCCTCACCCCAACATCCCCCCAATTGCTAGACCTCAAGTGCTCTAGCTACCTGCTTTTTAAACACATCCAGGGATGGGGACTCCACCATCTCCCTGCTCAGCCTGTTCCAGTGCCCAACCACTCTCACAGTAAAGAATTTCTTTCTAAGATGCAGTCTAAACCTTCCCTGACACAACTTGAAGCACTCTTCCCACATCTGTCTCCTGAAGCGCCTTCCTTAATTTGTTCTGAAATCTTCTACACCCTATTTTAGACCGCAATAGCTCTTCAGTCCCAGCTTAAGGGACATTGTGCTTAAGGGTCTTTCCTCTGTTGGGGCTATGCCATTAAGATTCTCTATTGATTTTCCAGCCTAGATCAAAAGCCATCTCTGTAGGCCTCAACAGAGGCTCCAAATTCAGGACACTTATTCCTAAACAAAGATAGGGTTTGGTTTTGGAACACCAATCCCTTTTCTGTTAACATATGAAAGAATGGCTGAAAGCCTCCTTTGTGGTTCTCATTACTGCAGAAAGAGTGCTGCTCTTTCTCTCCTGTGCTTCCTTCCCTTCAAAGGGCTGACATCCTTCTACCTTAGAAATACTTTCCATCTCATTACTAGCAATAAATAAGTTGCTTTCAATAATAACCATTTAATTCAAACTTTGCTTCAGCTGCTTCTGAAAAATAAATTTCCAATAACTGGAGAGGTTTTTTATGAGTGATTCCACTCCCTCTGTTACTTGCAGTTATGACAATCTAAACACCTAGTTGTGTTACTCCCTACTTGAAAGGTCTCAGCTGTACCATGTAATTACTCAGTTAAGCTTCTAATTCATTAGTTGTTAGTTGTGTCCCTTTGAAATTTCCTCATTAAGTTATTGCAAGGAGCTGTGTTTGCACAGCAAAAGAGAAAAATAAAAGCTCATTATTGCATTCCCTTAATCCCACTTTTATCTTTAAACTGACTAATTAGCATATTAATTAACTAGATACAGCATTCACAGTCCTACAATTAACTGTGGGTACCACATTCCACTGTTTCAGTGTAATGCTCTTTGTACTTAGATCATAAGAGTATCTTCACTTGACATGTCAAGTTATTTCCAAATGATGACAACTACTGTTGTAACAGATCTTATGGATAGTGAGGATCCGTGCAAAATTTTTGGTACTTTTTGTCAAAACTTTCCAGTGCTAAGAAATGGAGCTTTTTATTAACTAAGAAATGAGACCCCATTTTCCCCAAGCATGAAAAGCTTACTCTTCTATTTTTCACAGAATTACTGAGACTGGAAAAGTCCTCTGAGCTCATCCAGCCCAGCCCATCACCACATCAGACAGACCAGGGCACTAAGGGTCACGGCCAGGCTGTCCTTCAACACCTCCAGGGATGAGAATTCCAGCACTGTCTTGGGCAGTCCATTCCAGGGTCTGATTGTCCTGTTAGGAAGGGCTTCCTAACATCCTAACATCCAGCCTAACCCTCCCCTGGCACCTTCAAGCTTTGCCCTCTCATCTTGGCGACTGGTTGCCTGGGAGAAGAGCCTGACCCCCAGCTGACAACCACCTCCCTTCAGGGAATTGTGGAGAGGGTGAAGCCCCAACTTGAGTCTCCTCATCTCCAGGCTAAACAATTCTAGCTCCCTCAGCCTCTCCTCATCAGACTTTTCCTCCAGTCCCTTCCCCAGCTTCATGGCTCCTCTGGACCTGCTCCAGCCTCTCAATCTCTTGCTTTAATTGAGTGGCCCAGAACTGCCCCAGTGCTTGCATGGAGGCCACCCCAGTGCACAGTAGAGCAGGAGAATTTCATCCCTAGTCCTACTGGCCACACTATTTCTGATCCAAGCCAGGATGCCATTGGCCTTCAGGGCCACCTGGACACATAGCTGACTCCTGTTTTACCATCAAGCCTTCTCTTTGGCTCTTTCAGACCCAGTTGTTTTTCCCGCCAACGTCTGAATTTCCCATAGAACCAAAACATTTATACACTAGTAACAACTAAATGAGAAAGAATCTGTTTTAAAGTAAATGAACAAAACCATTCCCTGTTCTAACTCAAACTGTTTCTGCTAAGGGACATTTGGGGCATCTTCAGAAGCTGAGGACACCCTACAGCACAGCCCATGAACAGCATGCACCTCCTGACTCAACAGCTGAAACCAAAGACAAATTGTACGAGCTTCTAATGACTGAGGTTTGCAGACATTTTGTTGGTTTTGCTTTAGACACTGAAAACTAGCAGAGACATGTGCGTAGAGAAAAAGAGAGGAGGAAATACACAAAACCTCACACCCTCTCCCTAGGATTACCCTGCCAAAAATTGTCTCCATCAACTTGTGTGATGGCAATTCTATCAGTTCGATTCCATCAATTCCACTGACGGGTAAAGAAACCCAACCAACGCAGGCACGCATCTCCGCTCTGTTACTTGAGCCAGGCTGCCTTTGACCTTCAGTTGTTTTTGGGAGGTGCTTGCAGAGCTTCTGTGTCATGATAATCATGCTGATCTGCAGAAAGGACAAGCACTGTATGTCACGAGCTACCGCGACTATAGCTCCAAAGAGCCTTTTCTGGATTTGTGTGAAACAGAGTTGAGAACAGCTGTATCCTCATCACAAAAAGGACTCTGCTGGGAATCAGCGCTCCAGTGGGGGTCTGGGGGGAACTCAGAACAAAGTCTCTCAGAAATCACTTCATAATTAAAATAGTTCTGGTTCACAGTGAAATAGAAATAGTTCACACTTGTGGGGTTAGTACCCTGCACTTTGGCTTACAATGATTACAGTGTCAGCCAATAAATAGCTGGTGATGATTCCAGTCTTAAGCACCTACATTCACCTAGTGAGATTTGTCTACTGGAATTATAATCACAGAATCATGACAGTTGGGAAAGACCTCCAAGATCATCAAGTCCAATTGTTAAACCAATGCCACTAAGCCCACTAAACCATGTTCCTCAGTGCCAGATCCACAAGTTTTATGCCATGCTTACTGTAGTGGAGCATTTTTAAATGGAAAGAATTAATTTAAATGCAACATCCTGGCAACACCCTCATAAATCTGTAGTAGTTGAGGTCTATATTTTCACTTGAATTGAAGAGGACATCCCATGTAGGATAGCATATCTTGAGACAGTACAGTAGGCTTACCCTGCTCCAGCAGGGGAGGTTGGGCTTAGATGATCTTTCGAGGTGCCTTCCGACCTGTAACCTTCTGTGATTCAGTGACACAAGTATTTAATGCACAGGTCTGATAACCTGCGTACAAAGCACACATCCAAATTTTTAAATATCAACTCTAATAAGGATAGTACAACACAGAGGACTAGCAGGATGACCACACTGGTGAGACAGACACTGCAATCATTCCTGATAGTTTCCAAAACATAAAGCTCTGCTCCTGTATAGAGTGGTGAGCATCAGCTTCTTTCCTTATCCTATAACTCTCCTCAAGTCCTCTGCGCTTGGGCAAAAATCCAAAGCTACTTAAGAAATGAAATTATAAATCAGGGGCTGTGCTGCTTATCATATTTCTACCTTTGCTATGGCCTATTGATAACAGCTGTTTATGGAGTCACCTGTACGAGACAACAGTATTTCAAGCTGTGTCTGGCCTTGTGAAATGAACATAACATACATTATTTTTTTAAATTTGAGAATCCTAGCAGACCTGGACATTTTCCATTCAGTACAGACAGTGAGGTACTGGGTGATTTACCGGTGTACGCTTCGCATTTGTTTAAAATCTCTCTGACAAGTAGGTATTTTGGAATTAGTGATCTAAAGATTTCTTTTTTTGATGATATAATTATGAGCTGGAGGCTGAATTTTTAGAAGTGGATTTGATATTAGATTTGCAATTCAAAGAAGTTACTTAAATTAACAAAAATGCCCTAAAAGAACAGCTGTCTACCTGATTGATCCAGAAAAATGAGCAATGAAAATAAACAGCTGCCCTGTAGATGACTATGTGATGAAACTAATCACCTTTTCCATAATGCATTTATTTTCCCCTGTGCTTATTACAGACTTGGTGAACCTTCCCAGTTACAAATAGTTAAATGGAGCAGACAGCCCAGGCACGTGAGTGCAAAATGAAAGTAAGATTTTGCTAGCTTGACTGCAGCAAATTCAAATCTCCTAAAGAAATCAGTTCTGACCATTATATAATGCTGCAAAAAAAGTTGTAGAGATAATTTTTTCTTCTTTGCTTGTTATACCACAACCCATTTAAAAAGACTTTCTGGTGAAGTCGGAATGTTTTCCAAGCAGTACGAGGCTAAAACAAGGCTATGCTGACTAGTACCACCCTCACAATGATAGTACAGGGAGGAAAAGAATCACATGTATCAAAAGTTACTCAGATAAATAACACAGAATCACAGAACATTAGGAATTGGAAGGAACCTGGAAAGATCATCTAGTCTAGTCCAGTCCCCCAGATACTTTACATCATCACAGATCCTCCAAAAATCAAGTGACTACAAGGAACCAAATAACAACAATACGCAGTAATTCAACTACCTCAGCTTTGTCCTTTTCACTTTAAAACATTGCATAAAAGCACAAACAGATCAAGAGACGTTTCAAAACTGAGTTTAAACCAAATGATTTAGATGCAGGTATTTTCATAGCCTTGAGGATTCTGTGGTCAAGACAGCATGTGGCATCCTGCTTGTGAATAACTGCAGAGTGACAAATGAAATTCAGTGTGTAAAACAAAATCAACTTCCCTCTTACTGGGTCCATGAATGGAAGGCAGGGGGAATGTGCTTTCCTTCACGCTTTTTTTTCCACTTCAGAAATTGCCAATGTCTTCTACTGTTGAAACAGAGCTCAGCGCATGCTGTTCTCTGTCCCGTTCCCCGAGCAGTGAATCCCACCAGGATAGCTCAAAACCACTGCCGATATGTAGTTATGGCAAATGGCAAAGGAGATGACATCCCAGGCAAAACTAAGCCAACACTCCATCACTTGCCTTGCTTTGCTGGCATTAAGGGTAACCTGGTCAGATCACAGTGTTTTGAAAGCCTGTTTTGGAAAGTGTGGTTTGGGATGATGCCATCATCACTGAAGCAACCAGAAGGTTGTGACAGCTGCAGATGTGGTCTCTGTATTAAAGTGCCATGCACATACCTTTTAGTGCTTTAGCTCTGGAGCCCTCAACACAGGAAGGACAGGGACCTGACACAGTGGGTCCAGAGGAAGCCATGAAAATGCTCGGGGGGCTGCTACAAGGACAGGCTGAGGGAGCTGAACTTGTTCAGCCTGGAGAAGAGAAGGCTCAAGGGGACCTGATAGCAACCATCCAGTCCTTGAAGGGGACTACAAGAAGGCTGCAGAGGGACTGTTTATGAAGGCCTGGAGTGATAGGATGAGAGGCAATTAGAGAAGGGCAGATTGAAATGGACTGTTAGGAAGATCGTTAGCAAGAAGACGGGGGTTGAACACTGAAACAGGTTGCCCAGAGAGGTGGTTGAGGTCCCATCCCTGGAGATCTTCAGGTGAGGTTGGACAAGGCTCTGGGAAACCTGTTTGGGTTGAGGCTGTACCTGCTCCCTGCATGGGGGTTGGACTAGATGCCCTTTGGAGGTCCCTTCCAACCCTGGCCAGTCTATGATTCTATGATTTTATGCTTTCAACCACCCGAATGGTTTCTATTTTATGCAGGGATTTCTCCTAAAAGCCCTCCATCTTCCAGGCCTCACTGGTCCTTTCAGCCAGTTGCTGTGCTGTCCAGTCTCCAGAATGAACACTTTTTCATTCCCTAGAATGGAATGAGCTCTTTTCTGTCCAGGGGCTGTCTCACTCAGCTGCAAATATGAGTAAGACAGGCTTGAACCTCAAAAGTGCCCTCCTGAATGCAATGCACTGCCCCTACAGAACCCTCTGAGCAACTGTGATGTCTGTCAGACTCAGCACTACACTTGTGCCAGGTCTTTATCAGAGCTGCTCACAAACAGCTGCAGGATTCAATAGGCAGGAAGACCACGATAAATAAATACATAATAAATTAGCATCAACTGAAGGTGCCCAGTTCAGTAACTCAGGCAGAGTAAATATTAAGCTGAAGATCTGCCTGTTATCAAAGCAGTTTGTTGCCTTCCTTCAAATACATCCATTACAAAAGCAATTGTAGTTGTCACCTGCCCAGAGGAGCACAAGGGGAAAGATGCAAGGCATAGCCCTCTTTGGCTCTCCAACGAGGGCTGTACTTTCTGACTAACCCCTATAAAAAGTGAAGAAAATAAATAGAGAATGTTTCAATCAGTCAGCAGCCTAGAAAGGAGGACACAAACCCTAACAGCTTTGCCCTTGAGGGCTCTAACAGACTTTTGTCTTTTTTTTTGAGGTGTGTTATTCTTTCCTTTACCCTGCAAAAGCACTCTGAGAAGAGCTAGTTCCCACTGAAGTCCAGAGAAATCTTTCCACTGGTTTTAATAACAGCTGGAGATTGCATTGTGGGCCCTCAGTGAGGCCAGAATTTCTTTCTTTTATATTTAATTCAAAAATTGCCTTACACAGCCAGTCTGGAAGGATGTAAAGAAAATGAATAATATTCTGAAATAGCTTAACTTAAAAAGGATGTATTTATTGTAAAAAGTCTCAGCACACTACATGCAAGTACTACATGTAATGAATATTAAGTATTGCCTCCATCCTCATTGCCCTTCCACCCTCCCCCAGTAGCCATTCTCTGCAAGACTGTTTTTACTACAAGCCATATATGCTGTGGCACATAGAAGAGATAAGACACCCCACACAAAACAGGATTCACTGGAAATATTTTCTAATGAAATTTGTATACCATGCAATCCTTCGGTTCAACCTTCCTTTGCTGCTCCATCTGATACGTTCTACTGTTCAGCATGTTAAAAGAATCACAGAAAGTTAAGGGTTAGAAGACCATCTACAAAGATCATCCAGTCCAGTCTCCCTGTCAGACCATGATCCCCTAGATCAGGTCACACAGTGCTATGTCCAGATGGGTTTTGAATGAATCCAGAGAAGGAGACTCCACAACCCACCCAGGTAGCCTGTTCCAGTACTTTGTCACCCTCACTGGGAAGGAGTTGCTTCTCATATTTATGTGGAACCCCCCTATGTTCCAGCTTACACCCATTACTCCTTGTTCTATCACTGGATGCCACTGCGCAGAGTCTGGCTCCATCTTCCTGACACCCACTCTTCACATATTTATAAACATTAATGAAGTCATCTCTCAGTCTCTTCCTCTCCAGCTGAAGAGACCCAGCTCTCTTAGTCTTTCCTCATCATGAGATGTTCCACTCTTCATCATTCCTGTGGCTCTGCGCTGGACTCTGTCCAGCAGTTCTGTGTCCTTCTGGAACTGAGGGGTCCAGAACTGGACACAATATTCCAGATGTGTCTCATTAGGGCAGAGTAGAGGCGGAGGAGAACCTCTCTTAGTCTACTAACCATCTCTCTTCTAACACATTCTTGAGCCTCTAGATGCAAATACAGTACTAAAAACAAAGAGGATCCAGGGATTTCTCCGTTGCAAAGGACTGGAATCGCACACCCTCACGATGCCATCCAATCTGTGACGCATTCTCCAAAATTAGTAACCAAAATAGATCTTAAAAGAGCATTAATAAACAAGCAGAATAGAAAGGAAGTTTAAATAGCTGATGTTAATTGTGTTTATCTCAGTGTGAAGCCATGTCAAAAAGCCTGTAGCAAATGTATTTTGCTGAAAGTACCGCTTACCCAGCAGGCGTTAGCCATTCAAAAGCAAGCCTGTCATTAGCGGGCTACAACTGAAAAGGCTACTAAACCCCAGCGAAATTATTTATACACTCTCTTAAAAATGTAAGATAGAGAATTAAGCTCCCTTTACACAGTCCATGATTTCAGTGCTACTTTTTTATCATGCTATTCACTTAGAAATATCCCAGTTTATACAATCCCAGAGAGAACCAGTGGGAAGCCACACGCCAGCCTTGGTTTGTGTTGTTCTGCAAGGGAAATGACTTTGATAATTTTGCTTCCTTTCTGAGCCTATTTATACAGCTAATCAAGTACAAAAATTATTTTTATTTAAATTTATTGTGCTGTTTGGAGTCCCTACTATTTCTGCAGATGCAGTTTCAGGCAACATCAAAGCCAGTTTAATATTTTGCTGAGGCTGAAAGGGGCAGTTATCCTCTTCCTTGCCAATTCTCATCTGACTAAGGGTTTAAATAGCTGGCTTCTCAAATGAAACCTTATTTTCAGGCTTATTTTTCATTTGGAACAAGCACGCTGTGAAAAAAAATGGAAGCACGAAGAGCACTAGGGCATAAAGCAGGAAACAGGTGGTAGATTTAGGTGTTAAAACACCTGAGAATTAGTTTCCTTCACCATGGTGTGGAAATAATCACTGAATTTGCTGTTTAAAAGGCTAAAACCTGGAAAACACCAGTATCTACTAATAAATGCATGAACAGAACATCTCAGCAGAGGAAATGAGTTGCATGTTCTTTAGTCTAATTCAAATTTTGCTTTTTTTTGTAATTCATTCATGATTGTCCACCATGAACAGGGAATATATAGACACAATGCAACATTTTTTTTCTGTTCCTCTTTGAAATCTGGCAGAGAATAAGAACGCGAAGCAATACAAGAGATCCCTTAGCAACACAGCTATGATCAGAAACTGCTGCTCTAAAAGGCGAGCAGGCTCTCCCCTCAGCAGGCTGCATTTGCAGCCACTACTGCATGGGTCAGCACACACAGTCATCTCCCATGTTGAGAGAGACCTTCTGGGAGTTTGAAGTGGATTTTGGTTTATTGTTTATTTACAGAAGTTTACTGTCATCCTACAGATGACTTTCAGTCACAAAGCCATTCTGAAATGACAACACAAGCCCCAAGACACAATTCTACCCAATTCCTAGGGTTGAAAAGGAGGGGCCGAAGGTTATGAGCTTTGATACCTCCAGAGGTGCAAGGCAAAACTTTATAAAATAAATACTGTATTCACAAACATTATATTCATAATACATTTGCTCTGAATCCTTTTTGTCCTCTTGTCCTGTTTGTGTTTTCCTAACTTCAGAGAGAGCAGGATGAGATGAAGTGAAATAACATGAGGAAACTCATATTTGTGAGAACAGTGTAGAAAATGCTTTGATATCAAACATGAATAGCTCTTTTACTTTCAAATTACTTGGGAAAGAAGGAAAGAGGGGAGAGAACAACTGAGAGCGATGTGTGCCTTCCCTGTTGGCAGATACCAGTTGTGGAGCCCAGCAGGTCTTGGGTGAATGTTCTGTGAGAAACCAGCACAACTTTCTGTGAGTGGTCCAGAAGACTAAATCTGATACCAGTGAGAAGTTCCGTGAGTCCAGCAATCTTCCTCTAAGCTAAAGGTCATCTCTGTAGGTCCAGTGATAGGACAAGTGGCAGTGGGTACAAGCTGGAGCAGAGGAGGTTCCACATAAGCATAAGAAAGAACATTTTCACTGTGAAAGTGAAGGATACCTGGCACAGGATGCCCAGAGTTCTTGTGGAGTGTCCTGCTGTGGAGGCTTTCAAAACCCACATGGAAACAGCCCTATGGGACTTAATCTAGACAATCTTGCTCTGGCAGGGGGGTAGTTGGACTGGAGGATCTTTGGAGGTCGAGGAGCCTCGGCGGGGCTTTTAAACCACGCCAGAGCAACGGAACTTCACTTCCCAGTCTGCATGTGGAGTGGCCGGAAGAAGGAGTATCTGTGGGGCTTGGCTTCCAGTATTTAAGGCTAAGAGC
>VXBP01006058.1:80921-91201 GCA_013400115.1 Rhinopomastus cyanomelas | reverse complement strand
CCTTGTCCTCACAGAATCCCAGAACATTAGGGATTCAGTTCCAGAAGGACATACAGCTGCTGGAGAGAGTCCAGCACAGAGCTGGACTACAACACAAACTACAACAACTGGACACAACATTCCAGCTGTGGTCTCACCAGGGCAGAGTAGAGGGGGAGAAGAATCTCTCCACTAAGCACTCCCCTTCTGATCCAGCACTCTGCCTGCCCAGGACTCTAGGATGCTCCAGCAGACCAAAATCCCTGGATGAGCACCAGCAGGTCCCAGTTCAAGCAGGGGAAGTCAAAGCCTCCAGTAACTTTCCCTCCTCCCTGAGCTGGGTGAAGCTCAGAGAGCGCCTTTGTGAGGGCTGCTGGGTTATGAAACAGCTGATTTAAATGCAAATTACTGGGAAAAAAACACTACTTTCTTTATTAAAATGCAAACTGCCCTTCAAGCCTCCTGCCTCCTGCACAGCCCCCTGGCCCAAGTCAGAGCCCAGGACTCCCACTGCTGATGGGACCTCTTGTTGCCACCCTTGTTTGGGCAGAGGAGCCAGCGTGGTGACTGCTGAGGGGACAAGTTACCCTGTTCTGGAGGAGCTGAGCGCAGGGGATGGTCCTGCTCCACTGCACAACAGCTTCCCAGCCCCACGGGCTCCCTGCAGGCTCTGTGTTGTGAAAGGTGTCTGTCTGCTGCAGCCTGTTTCATAGCAAGACGTGGAGATCAGGTGTCCCAGAAGGGCTGGTTTGAAGTGAATAATCGCTGTTTTCACATTTCCTGAGATCTCTTCAGATTGTTCTCTTCACTACAGGAGCAGAACAGAAGAAATAAGATAAGCCCAGGGTGACCAGGATTGATGCCAGGGAAAGCAGAGGTCCTCAGATCAAGGGGGGGGGTGTCTGTGTCCAGCACCAGCCCTGGGTCCAGGAGCCTGGCTTTGATTCACAGAGCCACCGAGCACAGCACCACCACGAGAAGCAGCCTGTGGAGCCAAGGGGTTTAGAGAAGAGGACACACTGGGAAGACCTTAGAGCAGCCTTGCAGGACCTGAAGGAGGGCTACAAGAAAGGTGGGGAAGGGCTTTTTGCAAGAGTTTGTAGCAGCAAGGTGAGGGGAAACGGTTTTGAGCTAAAAGAGGGGAGATGGAGATGAGGTCTGAGGCAGAAGTCCCTCCCTGTGAGGGTGCTGAGGCCCTGGAACGTGTTGCCCAGGGAGCTTGAGGCTGCTCCATCCCTGGTAGTGTCCAAGGCCAGGTTGGATGAGGCTGTGGGCACCCTGGTCTGGGGAGAGGTGTCGCTGCCCATGGCAGGGGGTTGGCACTGGGGGAGCTCTGAGCTCTCTCCCAGCCCAACCCAGTCTGGATTCTATAATTCAATGATCCCGTGCAGGTCACTAACGCGGATCCTGCAGCAAGGACCACGAGTGGGCACAGCGAAGTTCTCCAGCCTCACCAGTGACAGCCCAGCAGTGACCCCAGCCCATCTGCTCCCAGTGCCCATCTCCCCCAGTTACCTTCCCACAGCAGAGCGACACAGCCAGGCTCTTGGTCCCAACGCAGCGGCGGGGCAGTAGGCTGCGGGGTCAGGAGCTGGTGCTGAGCGGTGGGGGAGCCAACCCCTTCCATGGCTTCAGGTGATGCCTTCACCTTGTTCTGCACCAGGACACTGCAGGACCTGGACTTTGGGAGCAGTTAAGGCTCCAGGCAAAGACTCACAGGGCTGCTCCCCCCCTTGCAGCATTTCCCCGTAGATTGCTGGATGATACCCTACGAGTTCAACCCCACAACTCACCCCGTTATCCAGCTCCTCTAGGAAGTCTTGGCCTCTAGGAAATTGCCTCCAGCCTCCAGCTGCCTCGAGTTGCTGGGAGATTATTAAAGACAGCAGGGACTGGAAGAGGTCCAAAGCAGCTCCTTCTTTCCAGTAAGTCCATTCCCCCAGGCAAGCATCTAATTGCTTTCTGAATGACCCCCCAGCCTCTGCAGGAGCCTCCCCTGACCACTCAACTGTCCTCATGTTTATTCCTCCACAGGGCCTGATTTGGACTTTGTTCTCCCTTCACTTCCTATTACTGTTCCTCTAATCCTCTCCTCCAGCCCTTTCTCATCCTTCATCCTGCATCTCTCGCTCTGGCTTTCAAACCTCCTCGTTCTGATACTGAGCAAGGGAAGTGTCACCACGAGGCTCCGAGATGGACCTGGAATCAAACCCCTGCACGCAAACAGCCCACAGCCCTGGCAGGATGCAGCTCAGCAAACCAGGGCCAGCAGAACGTGACAGGACACAGCAGAACCTCTAATTAGGGGCTTGAGGATGGGTCTGTCCTGGTCACCTCTTCCATCTTCTATGTTTTGTAGGAAGAGAGAGGAGGGAGAAGAGGAAGGAGCTGGTCTCCTCATTACAGCCAGGAACCTGCTGTGGGTTCCAAAGAGACCAAACCTGGGAGAGCAGCACAGAACTACTTTCCCCTTCCAGCTGTTTATGGAAATAGCTGTTTTAAAAACACAGAGAACAAACCCAAAGACCAACTGAACTCATAAATCTCCCACACGGCTGCAAAACCCTGGAGGTCTCTGGCAGGTGAAGCTCTTGGTCACAGTAGACCAGGTTAGAAGGGACCCCAAGGATCATGGAGTCCAACTCATAAAGAAACAAGGTTTAGATGAGATGCTGCCCAGTGCCCTGTCAGGCTGGACCTTAAAGCTGTCTGAAGTTGAGGAGTGCATCGCTTCCCTGAGAAGACCATTCCAGCATCTAATTACTCCCCCAGTAATTAGTAAAGGGTGGTCCTCCACCCTCTTCCTTCCACACAACCACCATTTAATCACTGATTGTTGTTTAGCATCGTTCCTGTGTGACTGGGTCTAGGGGATCCTGCTGTGGCAGGGGGATTGGACTAGATGATCTTTCAAGGTCCCTTCCAGTCCCTGATGATTCTATGACTCCATGATTCTATGATCCAGCATCACCGGCTCCACGCCAGGCAGCTGCTGGCACCGTGAAGCAGCACTGCATCTGTCACTGTCTCCAGGCTGCCTCTGCTCCCTCGCAGGCAGCATCCCGGCACCTCCCGACACCCCTCATGCACAAGAGCCACCAGACGGGCTCCGAGATAGTCTTCTCCTCCCGCCTCCTCGCCACCTCCCGTCTTCTCCTGCCCAGTTGCTGAAGCAGCAGTTGATTTCCTATTTGGAGAAGCCAGATCCGTGTTCCTGTCCCATCCAATTAACATAGAGGGAGAACTGGGTTGCGCTGGGAACCGCTGCTCACCGCTGAAACCTCCCGATGGTTTGCCGACAACCGGCCGCGATGCCCAACAGCGACACCGGGGCAGGGCTGAGGGTGCCCCCACTGCTGTGGGGCTGTCAGCTCTCCTCACACCCAAGACCCCCCCCCAGGTAGAAAAGCTCCAATCTCCTGCCACGTCAGGCTCCAGCTCCAACTAGCCCAGGGGATGAATTGCAGCCGCCCTCCCTCGCCGTCACCCAACCTCTCCCAGGTGGCAGGATCTGAATCAGTAGTGAAATACATCTCCATCCCCCTTCTGCTCCCCTGCACCTGCTTCTTGAAACAACAGTTAAATAACCTCCCTCTCTTCAGCCACATAAATCACCCAGACAGGCTCCAGTGACACGGGCAAACGGCTGAGGTTTGAGGCAGTTTTTCTGGCCAGGGAGAAAAATAATTAAAGTAGGAGCTAAAGAAACTGCCATCAACTTGACTTCCAACACCAGGAGAGGGTTTAGTGGAGAGAAGACGCATCCGGTTTGGGTGTTGGTGGAGCTGGCCTGGCTGCTGCACAGTGATAGGTCTTGGGGTTTGCTGCTCCATCCGTGAGGACTTAGGGAATCTCGTGTCCGGTGCTGGGATCCTCAGTTCCAGAAGGACACAGAGCTGCTGGAGAGAGGCCAGCACAGAGCCAGAGAGATGAGGAAGGGAGGGGAGCATCTCCCTGCTGAGGAAAGGCTGACGGAGCTGGGGCTCTTGAACATAGAGAAAAGGAGCCTGAGGGGCGACGCCATAAATGTTGATCAATATGTGAAGGGTGGGTGTGAGGAGGATGGAGCCAGGCTCTGCTCAGGGGCACCCAGTGATAGGACAAGGGGAAGCAAGTGTGAGCTGGAACAGAGAAGGTTCCACATCAATGTGAGAAGAAACTTCTTCCCAGTGAGAGTGACAGAGCCCTGGCAGGGGCTGCCCAGGGGGGTTGTGGAGTCTCCTTCTCTGGGGATGTTTAAAACCCACCTGGACACGTTCCTGTGCGACTGGATCTGGGGGATCCTGCTGTGTCAGGGGGACTGGACTGGATGATCTTTTGAGGTCCCGGATGTTCTGTGACTCTGACATTATTTCCTGCTGGAACAGGTTCCCTCAGCTGGATCCTCAGCACCTCTGGTGTGCGGTGACCCGCAGCGCTGAGGTAACGTGGTGTGGGAAGGAGAAGAAGGTTTAGGGCTAGATGGAATAAAAGTGTTGTGTAATCAGTGCTAAATTATGTAGCAGAAGGTGCAGGGGAAATCTCCTTAAAGACAGCGTGGAGAACTGCACACCCATCAGCCCCTGGAACAAGGATGGGCTAGAATAAGGAGTTGAAGGGTTTTTCTCGCTCAGGGTTTACAGTAACGTGAATTAAGTGGCAAGAAATACACCTCAGAATAAAAGGAGGGTGGCAGATTCCCCTCTGAGAGCCAGGAGGGACGCAGGGCTGCTCCTCCCATGGTTGATATTGTGAAGGGTTGGGAAGAGATGAGATCTAGGGGCTGAGGGACACCATGCCCCAGCTCGAGTTGCAAAGAGATGCCAAGGTCCCATCCTGCCTGGTGCTTAGTCACCCCCTCCTCTGTTGAAGGGCTGGGTCTGATGGGGAGGCCTAGGGGCTGAGGGACACCCTGAACCCCAGCTCAAGCTGTACAGAGATGCCAAGGTCCCATCCTGCCTAGTGCTGGTGCTCAGTCACCCTCCCCTGGGTGGACCCTGGCAGGGTCTGATATTCTCCAGACCCAGCAAAGCTGCTGAACTCCCCACAGCTCTGGACAAGGACCAAAGCAGCTCTCTGCCTGCAGACCGGCTGATCCCCAACCCCAGCGATCCTCTTCATCCCCAACACCAGCGATTCCCTGGATCCCCGGCGTGTGGCCGGGGTGAGGGCTGCGTTTCACCCGCCAAATGATCCAGCTGCTCTCAAAGTCAACGCCCAGGACTCCCTCCAGTCCAGCTGAGCTGTGGGGTCAGGCTGTGGATTGTGAAATAACAAAAACCTAATCCCAAATCCCTCACCCTGCGCTTCAGAGCAGTTTCTGCACTGACTTTCGGAGCCTCTGCATCTGCCTTTCCCCCACTGGAGAGCCAGGCTGGGGCTACCCTGCTAACAAGGAGGCAATAAAGTGCATCTCTCCCCTAGTAGTTAATTCTCATTCAGCGCATTCTTAATATTCAATTACTATTTATGTAACACGCAGCAAAGGATTATCCCATTAAACCTAAATTAAGTGCTTCGTTCATTAATTAATACATCTTATTTCAAGTGCTGCCAGCGTTTATCCCTGGAAACGCAGTATTTAAGAGCAAACTGCACAAACGGAGGGGAAGGGACTTGTTTCCTCGTTGCTTTGACGTTTGCTTGGAGACACCAGTGAGTTATGGAGCCTGGGAAGCACTTGGCACCAGCTCTGCAGGAGGGGGAAGCTCCCACGAGAGCAGCAGGGCTGAAGAGCCTGGGAGCTGGAGGTGGTGTGTTGTCTCCCTTGGTAAGGAGCAACTGGGAGTCCCTTCCATCTCTATAGAATGTACTGGGTTGGAAGGCATCTTCAAAGGGCAGCCAGTCCAACCCCCCTACACCAAGCAGGGTCAGCACCCATCAGACCAGGTTGCCCACAGCCCCAGCCAGCCTGATCTTGAATGGCTCCAGGGATGGGGCCTCCACCCCCTCTCTGGGCAGCCTGTTCCAGGGATCCCCCACCCTCAGATTCAAGACCTTGTTCCTCCTGTCCAGCCTCACTCTGCTCTTTTCCAGCCTCAAACCATCACCCCTCATCCTGTCGTTCCCTGCCCTTGGGAACAGCCTTCCCCAACCTTCTGACGGCCCCTTTCAGAGGTTGGAAGGTCACAAGAAGGTCCCTGCAGAGTCTTCTCCTCTGCAGGCTGAACAACTCCAACCCTCTGAGCCTGTGGCCATCAGAGAGGGGCTCCAGCCCTACATCCACCTGTGTCCAACCCCCTTCCTCAGTCTCCTCAGAGCCCCAGGTTGTCCCCATCTCGTGGACGCAGCAGCATCCCCAAGCTCCCGGTGAGGCCAGCGCTCAGCACGCGGCTGCTCGTGGTCAGGGCTCCTCTACAGAGCTGCAATTACCACCGAGGGACCACTTGCTGATTATTACCCCCCTAAGCTCTGCAGAGAGCCACATCCCAGCACCACTTGACCTCCACGGAATTACCCCGGGGAGAAATTGGCCCATTAAGACCTACAACCCTGACAGCAGGAGCAGGGAAATAGCACGAAATCTAAATTAAGTCGAGAGTCTCTTTTGGAAACAAATTCCCTCCTGAAAAACCCAGCCTGGGCTTCGTTACGACAACTCAATTACACACGAGGCTGAGCTCCGGCGCGTCACGGAGGATGGGAGATGGGAGGGTTGGGGCGACCACAAGATCTTCCCCCAGCACCACCTGTTCAGAGGCAGAGCCGGAGCTTCTCCACGGGCAGAGCCCGGCCGGTGGTGCCAGCAGGATTCCTGGGAGCTCACGCCAGGGTCACTTTGTAGGGTGCAAGGATGGAGTTTGATCCCAACATTGCCCACGTCTCAATAAGGGGAAGAGCAAACACAAGTCATGGGAGCTGTAAATAAACTTCTAAAGCCCCTGGGTCTCTGGCTGCCAAAGGAACTCAGCAGGATTAATATCTCTTCAAGTCATCCTTCACTCCAAATGATGTCTTCTGAAGTAAAACGACACTTCTGACAGGCTGCAGCTTTGCAGGAAGACAAGCTGCACTCGCAGACATTGGGGCCAGCCTGGCTACTCTGCAGCCCCATCCTCCTCCTCACCAGTATAAAACCACAGAATGTCTGGGGTTGGAAAGGACCAACCCCAGATCATCCAGTGTAGGGCAACGAGGATGATGGAGGAGGTGGAGCACCTCCCTTCTGAGGAGAGGCTGAGGGAGCTGGGGCTCTTGAGCTTGGAGGAGACTGAGGGGTGACCTCATTAATGTCTATAAATGTGTGAGGGGTGGGTGTCAGGAGGATGGAGCCAGGCTCTGCTTAATGTCATGTAGTGTGAGCTGGAACATAGGAGGTTCCACATAAATGTAAGAAGGAACTTCTTCACAGTGAGGGTGACAGAGCCCTGGAAGGGGCTGCCCAGGGAGGTTGTGGAGTCTCCTTCTCTGGAGACATTTAAAACCCACCTGGATGTGTTCCTGTGTGACTTGGTCTAGGTGATCCTGCTGTGTCAGGGGGATTGAACTGGATGATCTTTCGAGGTCATAGAATCATAGGGATTGGAAGGGACCAACACCCCTGCCAGAGCAAGATCCCCCAGAGCAGATCCCACACGGCTGCATCCAAGGGGGTTTTGAAAGTCTCCACAGCAGGAGACCCCACAACATCTTTGGGCAGCCTGGGCCAGGGCTCTGTGACCCTCACAGGAAAGAAGTTCCTCCTCACGTTGAGGTGGAACCTTCTGTGCTCAAGTTCATCCCTTATTCTGTGGCCCACAGAAAAGAGACTGGCCCCTTCTAGTTGCTCTCCACCCCTCAGACATTAATAAGATCCCTCTCAGCCTTCTCTGCTCTAGACTAAAACTCTCCAGGTCTCTCAGCCTCTCCTCACAGGGGAGATGTTCAAGTCCTTTTATCATCCCTGTAGGTCTGTGTTGGACTCTCTCCAGTAAATCCCCATCTCTCTTGAATTGGGAAGCCCAGAACTGGACATGGAACTCCAGGTGTGGTCTCACCAGGTCAGAGCAGAGGGGGAGAGGAACCTCCCTACACCTGCTAGACCCACTTCTCTTGATGCACCCAAGGAGCCCACTGATCCTCTTGGCCAAGAGGGCACATTGTTGTCCCACAAAGAACTTACTGTCCACTAAGACTCCAAGGTCTTTCTCCACAGAGTTGCTATCCAGCAGGACAACCCTAATCTCTACCGGTGCCTGGTGTTACTCCTCCCCAGATGCCAGAGTCCTTATTGAACAGCATGAGCATCCCTGGGGCTGCAGAAAGCCAAACACCTCACTCACACCCCAGGCAGAGCCCTGTTGGCAGCAATGGGTGCTGCCTCCCTGCCACCCCAAAATCTCCAGTTTGAAGAGATGGAAACTCAGAGCAGCAACCAGCAAACAGAGACGGGTCCTGCTCCAGAGCCCAGCTTCTCAAGTGCCCACACGTGGACTCCCAGCCCATTTTGGAGACACCAAGGAACACTTTCTGCCTCCTGGCTTCCTCCCAGCTGCCTCTATCTCGGTTTTGATCAGAGCAGCAGCTTCCCCTGGGCTGGCAGGGAGGTCACAAGATTTTCTGTTCTTTACAGAAATCCATCAAACCACCTCAGCAAAACAACAAAAAACCCCCCCAAACCCTGCAGGAAATCTTCCTGTCTGTTATTTTCTGGGATGAAGGGAGAAGGAGACAAAAAAACCCCAGAAAAACCACTACAAAGTTAAAAAAAGGAGGATTTACAGGTAATTTCCTTGTCAAAAGTTCCTGTCTATAAATACAATCAGGATAAGCCTGACATTGCAAATAGCTCCTTTTCTCTCCTGAATGAATTATTCAATTCACCATGATCCTCTCTAACTGCTTTATATTGCCTCCTGCTCTCCGTATTTATTTTACTTTATTTAGTTCTGTGGAGAAGCCGCTGCCAATAATTGAAATGAATTCAGGCAATTCCAGGCTCCAACAAATCCCTCCGGCAGCCCCCAGCAGCTCAGCCTGATCCTCCCCACCAGCTCCTCCCCTGGTCCCTTCCCCATGCTGCTCCCCAGGCTCTCTGGGGCAAAGCTCGTGGCACTGATCTGGGGTTTCTTCTTCCCCAGGAGCAATCCCTGGGGACAGGAGGATTGGGACTGGCATCTGGATTATCCCTCCCCTGGGTCTGGAGATGTGTTTTGGGAGAGGTTTATTCAGGCTAGGGAAGCCCCATGCATCTGCTTTCCCATTCCCAAGGGCTGGAGGAAATCCAAAGCCGTGCCCAGGGAATGATGAGAACCCAGCTGAGCTGCAAACAAGCCCAAAGCAGGCTGCAAACTTGCCCCAAATGAGCTGCAAACTGGCCCAAAGCAAGGTGCATACTGGCCCAAACTGGGCTGCAAACTAGCCCAAAGCAGGCTGCCAACTGGCCCATATCAGGCTGCAAACTGACCCAAAGCGGGCTGCACACTGGCCCAAAGCGGGCTGCACACTGGCCCAAAGCGGGCTGCACACTGGCCCAAAGCGGGCTGCACACTGGCCCAAAGCGGGCTGCACACTGGCCCAAAGCGGGCTGCACACTGGCCCAAAGCGGGCTGCACACTGGCCCAAAGCGGGCTGTGAACTGGTTCAAAGCAAACTAGCCCAAACTGGGCTGCAAACTAGCCCAAAGCAAGGTGCAAACTGGCCCAAAACAACCTGCAAACAGGCCCATATCAGACTGCAAAGTAGCCCAAAGCAAGCTGTGAACTGGTCCAAAGCAAGAAGCAAACTAGCCCAAACCAGGCTGCAAACTAGCCCAAAGCAAGGTGCAAACTGGCCCAAACCAGGCTGCAAACTAGTCCGAGCTGCCAGCTAGCCCAAACCAAGATGCAAACTAGCCCGAGCTGCAGACCAACCCAAACCCAGCAGCACGCTGGTGGTTTCAGAGCTCAGGCAAACGCTCCGTGGTCCGGTCCTGCCACGGCTGGCCGTTGCCCAGAGCCTCGGGCAGAGCAGGAGGCTCCTCACCCCGCGCATCGCCAACCTGACCCGAAGCCAGGCTGCGGAGAGCATCCAAAAGCAGGGCAATAATACTACTCCAGGCACAAAAACCCCCTCAAAACCCCAAGGAACCCCAAACACACCCCGTGACCGCACGGAAAGCCATCAGAACATCGCCGGAGCCTTTCGGAGCAGCCAAATAACATCCCTGATGAGGAGGCAGTTACACAGGAGATTAGTGTCGGTCTGTCTGCAGAGCCCAAAGCTGAGGTTCTGAGCTGGTGATAACTTCATCAACCGGGGTGGGCAGAAGAATAGGGAAGGGAGAGAGGCCAAAAAAACACCCCAGCCCAAAAAGCAGAAGGCAGACAAATAAAATCTCATTCTAATCACGAAACAAATCGGGG
>VXBP01006058.1:56862-80868 GCA_013400115.1 Rhinopomastus cyanomelas | reverse complement strand
CTAGGAGCAGGTTTCAGCCAGGGCAACATTTCTTTAGGGTATTGATTAGCAATTAGAGAGGTGTTTGAGCTGCTTCTCTCTTCTGTCCCTGCGAGTCCCTCCTGAATTTCAATTGCACAAGAGCGACTTGCACCCTGCAGCGGGGCTGGGAAAGCGTCAGCACCCAACCCCACGGCCCTGCGGCCGAGCCCTGGCTCTTGCCAAGGTGCCTTGGGGTGGAGGGGGGTGGCAGCTTTGGAGGAGAAAAAGATGCTCTGCAAGGAGGGAAATCATCTTGGTTCAACCCAGCGTGGAGCTTCCTCACTTGGCTTGGGAGAAGGAAAGGATGGTCTTAGCAAGCACCTCTCTCACTCCTAGAATCCCAGATCAGCCGAGGCTGGAAGGGACCTCAGGGGCTGCCTCAGCTGCAGAGGAGAGTCACTGCCACCCCACAGTGGTAATTGAGGGGCTGGAGCATCTCCTCCGTGAGGACAGGCTGAGTCCAACCACCATCAGGAGAAGTCTCTTCCCTGGCAGAGTGGTCGGGGGGTGCAAGAGGATGCCCAGGGAGGGGGGGAGTCGCTGTCTGTGGAGGGGTTCAAACAAGGAGTAGCTGTGGCCCTGGGGAACAGGGTTTGCTGGGCAGGGAGGAGTTGGGGTGATGGACTGGATGAGCTTGGAGGTCTCTTCCAACCTGCAAACTGGCCCAAAACAACCTGCAAACTGCCCCAAAGCAACCTTGGTTCTGCCTGGAGAAGAGAAGGCTCCAGGGGGACCTTATAGTGGCTTCCCATATGTAAAGGGCATCCACTGAGAGGCTGTTAGTCTCTGTTAGCCCCTTCCCTCCTGTCTCATCTTCCCAGCCCATCACCTTAGAGCAGCTTCCAGTACCTGAAGGGGCTCCAGGAAAGCTGGAGAGGGACATTTTCCAAGGGACTCTGGAGATAGGACAAGGGAGCTGGGTTCAAGCTGAAGGAGAGGAGATTAGGATGAGATCTGAGGCAGAAACCCCTCCCTGTGAGGCTGCTGAGGCTCTGGAACAGGTTGCCCAGGGAGGTTGTGGCTGCTCCATCCCTGGCAGTGTACAAGGGCAGGTTGGATGGGGCTGTGGACACCTTGGTCTGGTGAGAGGTGTCACTGCCTGTGGCAGGGGGTTGGGGGAGCTCTGAGCTCCCTCCCAACCTAAAGCATTTGATGACTCCTGCAATGCTGCAAGGGGCAACTTGCCTCCCAGCCTAGAGCCGGGTGATCTCTGCAGCTGCAGGGAGCAGCAGCTGGGGGCTGAAGCCACAAGCCCCCAGCAAACAGAAACCAGTGTGTAAATGTGTTTGAATGTCAAGTTTTTATTAGAAGTGATCTAAGAGCTTAAGATGTCCATCTGCCTTGGAGAGGGTGACTTGGATGGGGCTGTGGGCATCCTGGTCTGGTGAGCGGTGTTGCTGCCCATGGCAGGGGATTGGCACTGGGGGAGCTCTGAGCTCCCAATCAGCAGCCTATCCATCCCCACCAGCACAGGCTGGTACCCCCCCTCTCACCCTGCAGGCACCCCCAGCCCACAGAACACACAGGCAGAGCACCCACAGACCCTGGTGAGGTTGGGGGGAGGAGGATGAGGAACAACAAAACCAAAGGAGAAAAGAGCAATAAGGAGGAAACCTCAGATGAAAGGGGGTGGAGAGAGGGTCGCAGGCGGGAGTAGAGAGTGGGGAGATGGCAGAGGGAACACGGCAGGCTCAGGGACAGCAGCCACTGTTTATTAATTTTCTGCTTGGCTGCTCTTGGTGCCGGAGCTCCGAGATCATGGAGCCGCTCCACACTCTATTAAATAATTCAATCTGTGAGGAATCCGAGTGTGTAAGCGAACACTCTTATGCATCTTAAAATTTAATTGCAGAGCTAAACAAGATTAAGTGCAAGACATAAAAGATATGAAAATAGATGCAGGGGCTTCTGTTTCTCTGGCTGCCCAAGCCCTGCATGGGCACTGTGATGCTAAAGAGCCAGAGCCTCTCCTCGTCGGCTGCCCGCACCCCGTGTCCTATTTACAGCTGGGTTTGCAGGCTGTGGGCTAGCAAATCTCTTAATGGCCATTAGAGCAGCTTCATTCACCCTGCCAGGCTCCTGCTCCAAAGGGCAGCCTTTCCATTACAGAGCCTCATGTTCAAGGGTGGAGGGAGGCAGCCACGGGCGCTTGCTCCAGCAGACCCTTTGCCTGGGCTGGGGTTGTGTCCCCACTGCTCTCAGTGTTCTCACCCCCTTTTATCCCACACCCTGCTCAGCAGCCGTAAACCAGAAGCTCTGGAGGGTGACACCCAGCTACCTGAAAGCCAGGGGAATGAAGGAGAATCCATCGCTCAAAGAAGCTCAAAACTTCTTCCCAGTGAGGGTGATGGAGCACTGGAAGGGGCTGCCCAGGGAGGTTGTGGAGACTCCTTGACTGGAGATGTTGAAGACCCGCCTGGATGTGTTCCTGTGTGACTTGGTCTAGGTGGTCCTGCTGTGGCAGGGGGATTGGACTAGATGATCTTTTGAGGTCCCTTCCAATCCCTAATGGTTCTCTGACTCTATGAAAACCTGAGATCTCAGAACCAAGCCACAGAATTTTAGCTCATTCCCAACCCAGCCTCACTCGCAGAACCAGAGGGTTGAGTTGAAAGAGACCTCCAAAGGGCATCAGCTTCAACCCTCTACACCAAGCAGGGCCAGCACTCACCAGACCAGATTGCCCAGAGCTCCAGCCAGCCAACATTCAACGGCTCCAGGGGTGGGGCCTCCACCCCTTCTCTGGGCAGCCTGTTCCAGGAATCCCCCAACCTCTGATTCCAGACCTTTTTCCTCCTGTCCAGCCTCCCTCTTCCCTTTTCCAGCTTCAAACCAGGACCCCTCATCCTGTCGTTCCCTGCCCTTGGGAACAGCCTTCCCCAGCCCTCTGAGAGGCCCCTTTCAGGGGTTGGAAGGTCACTAGGAGTTCCCCTCAGAGTCTTCTCTTCAGGTTGAACAACCTCAACTCTCTCAGCCTGTCCCCACCAGAGGGGCTCCAGCCCTCTGATTATTTCCACAGCCTCCCCTGCACTTGCTCCAACAGCTCCACATCCTTCTGGAACTGGGGGCTCCAGAGCTGGATGCAGGACTCCAGGTGAGGTCTCACCAGGGCACTCATTAGTTCATTCCCAAACCAGCCTCACGTTCGAGGTGCTGGTGACTAAGAACAGCCTCCAGGGCTCAAAGCCCAGATGTCAGCCTTAAAGATTTGCTCAGAACACCTGCTCCTGCCCGAGAGGCGACACTCAAGGCTCAGAGCTTGCCCCGCACTCCTGACAGCTGGTCCAGTGCTGCTCCCACATGCTTTCCAGAGTGGTTGCCCTGAGGCAGAACCCCGGGTCCACTGCTCAGATCTCATCCCCCAGCCTGCAAAGAGCCTGCAATGGGGTGTTTAGGGCTGCAGACACAAACCCAGCGGGAATGTGGGGCTGAGCATCTCCTCGCCCTGCTCCCAGCCCTGCTCCTCTGTTTGTTCACAGCCACAACAGCATCACAGGGATGGCTGAGCTGAGCATCCTCTGTGAGGGTGGAAAGGGAAGCAGGAAGAAAGACATACAGGATAATAACAGGGAAATAATGAGGGAGTGGAGAGCTGCCTCTGCGCTCCTGCGTTTAATAGGAAGAGCCTTGTCCCTGCCTGCTGAGGCTGCCGCCCATCAGCCTCCGACACGGGCAAGTGCCTTTGAGCACTTGTATGGAGAAGAGAATAAAACTCAAGTAGAGCTGGAGGAACCGGTGCCGCCGCAGCAGAGGGAAGGAAAATATCACTTCACTTCACAGACAGGGAAAGTGAGACCCATCACAGCCCAAAATCATACCCAGGAGGCTCCAAAGGGCAGGACTTCCCCAGCCTTTCTCCTAGGAGGTTCCACTGGCTCTGGGCAGCAGCCAGAGCTCTCTCTGGGGAAGGGAGCAGCTTTGGGGATCCACTGAGACCTTCATCCCTTCACCAGGCAACAAGCAACCAATGCACATGTGAGTTTGGGGGAGATTAGATTGTACTAGGTTGGAAGGGACCTCCAAAGGCCATCCAGTCCAAACCCCCTGCACCAAGCAGGGCCAGCACTTGCCAGACCAGTTGCCCACAGCCCCAGCCAGCCTGACCTTGAATGGCTCTGGGGATAGGGCCTCCAGCACCTCTCTGGGCAGCCTGGTCCAGGGATCCCCCACCCTCAGGATCAAGACCTTTTTTCTCCTGTCCAGCCTCATTCTGCCCTTTTCCAGCTTCAAATCTTGACCCTTCATCCTGTTGCTCCCTGTCCTTGGGAACAGCCTTCCCCAGCCTTCTGAGAGGCCCTTTCATGGGCTGGAAGGTCGCTAGGAAGTCCCCATGGAGCCTTCTCCTCTTGGGGCTCAACAACCCCAACTCTCTCACCCTGTCGCCACCAGAGCAGGGCTCCAGCCCCCTGAGCATTTCCATGGCCACCTCTGGACATTTCATTAGAACTTTTCCTCTCTTACATGAGGTTCTCATCAGTAAAGGTCTCTGTGCAGAGGGAAAAAGCACATCTGCAACACTTCCCATGCTGAAGTCAGGACAGGAGGGCTTTTACCTGTCACGCCGGGCTCCAAAGCTTCCTTCGACAGCAGCACCCTACTCCCATCTCCCTTCTGAGGTTGTCCCACTGCCAGATGAGCTCACCCAGCTTCACCCACACTGGGCTTCTGCAGACCCCCAAGCAGCTAGCAGGGATCCACACGGGCACACGGTCAGTGACGCAGGACACCGAGCTTTGAGCATCCTCCTCCCGTGCAGTGGGAATCACAGGGTGTCACTGCAAAATGTCACCACAGAAAAGCAGGAGTCAGACAGTGCTGGTGCTGCTCCATCTGCATTAGAACACAGGAGCCCACGGAGCCATTCATGCGGAGGGCAAGGAGTGAAGCCTACAGCTACTTCATCTTCATTTGTGGTGGTGGTGGCTGCTGTGACATGGGCTACTAGGGATGTGAACCGCCACCAAAGCAACCAGATCTTCACTGCCTGAAAGCTCAAAGGATGGGGTTGTTGGCTGAGTGTGGGGGATGAGCAGCAGAGCTGGCAAAGAAATAGCAGGGGGCAAACAAAGCAGCACGAGGCCATGGCTAAGGCTGTTAGAGATCACAGGGTCATAGACTACCTTGGGTTGGAAGGGATCTCCAGTGGCCATCTAGTCCAACCTACCTGTATCCCCAGGACAGAGAGCAGGTTCCAACCAGCTCCTGCTGTTAGACAAATCCCTTTAGGTGATTTAGTTGAGATGAAGACTGCGGGGAGCTCGTGGAGCTGAAGTTTAGAGCTGAACTCTGCTCAGAGCTGCAGCGCCGGCACCCGTCGGTTTGTATCTGTCAGGTGGAGGTTCCTGCAAGAGCAGAGGGTCATCTCGTCCCCCACAAAGGAGAGAGTCTGTGCACAGACACTGCTCAGTTCATTTCACACCAGGGCACCGGGTTTCCTCTCTTCCCTGTGATGTGAGAAGCATTGAAAGGTTTAGGTTGGAACAGACCTTAAGGATCACCCAGTTCCACGGTCACAGAACCATCCAAGTTAGATGAGACCTTCCAGATCGTCAAGTCCAACTGCCAACCACTACAGCTCCCAACCACTAACCCATCTCCTACAATCACAGAATCATTAGGGATTGGAAGGGACCTTGAAAGATCATCTAGTCCAACCCCCCTGCCACAGTAGGATCACCCAGACCCAGTTCCTGACACAGGAACACATCCAGGCGGGTCTTCAACATCTCCAGTGAAGGATACTCCACAACCTCCCAGGGCAGCCCCTTCCAGGGCTCTGTCACCCTCACCGTGAAGAAGTTCCTTCTCAGGTTGATGTGGAACCTCCTCTCTTCCAGCTTACAACCATTGCCCCTTGTCCTATCACTAGATGACACTGAGAAGATCCTGGCTCCATCCTCCTGACACCCACCCTTCAAATATTTATAGACATTAATGAGGTCACCCCTCAGTCTCCTCCTCTCCAAGCTCAAGAGACCCAGCTCCCTCAGCCTTTCCTCATAAGGGAAGTGCTCCACCTCCTTCATCATCCTCGTTGCCCTACGCTTCACATCCCTCTTGAACTAAAGGGCCAAAAGACCTTCCAGATTGTCAAGTCCAGCTGCCCACCCTACAGCCCCCAACCACTAACCCATCTCCCCAGACACCTTCACTGCCTGGTTGTTGAACCCCTCCAGGGATGATGCCTCCACCCCCTCCCTGGGCAGCCTGTTCCAAGGCTTCCCCACTCTTGCTGGGAAGAAGTTTAAGATCCAGTCTGACCCTCCCCTGGGATCCCTCATCAGACTGGCAGCCGCTGAGGCCAGTGCTGAAGGTGTGAGACTCACCTGATGGCTCTTCCCAGCCAGCGACCCAAGAAACCCCAAAGCAGCCAGTCTCCTGGGACCTGCCTGCCTCGAGCATCACATCAGGAGCCACATGAAAACTCTCAGCAGGAGTTTTCCCAGCAGGGTGACAGAGCCCTGCAAGGGGCTGCCCATGGGGTTGTGGAGACTCCTTCACTGGAGACGTTGAAGACCCGCCTGGATGTGTTCCTGTGGGACTTGGTCTAGGTGATCCTGCTGTGGCAGGAGGACTGGACTGGATGATCTTTCAAGGTCCCTTCCAGTCCCTAATGATTCTATGAAACCCATCCCAGTGTGGAGGGGAGCTGCTGCTCTAGTGGACATGGAGACGATGAAGAGGGGATGTGGAGGACAGAGACACAAGTAAAGCATGTTCAGCTCTTTGCCCAAAGCCAAGTGTTAATGAGTAATCAATGGATATTTTAATTAGCTGTCTATCAGTCACTAGGAAGTCCCACGTGCTAACGCCACGAGTTTGTGCTGGAGGGGGCAAGAGCTCCAGGAACCTCAGCTCTCTGCAGTAAGAGGTCCAGCCAGTTATTCCCAAAGCTAGAAGACTCGGTGCAGATCTCAGTCTTTTCTGTTTCAGAATCTCCTGCTCTTTGCTCTCCTCCCAGCCAGCCTCAGCAACACAACCAACTCCCCCCCCCTCCCCAGTTCCCTCCCATTTTCTGACAGCCAAAGCAGAGCAGCTCTGTCCCACACAGCTCCAGGGAGAGCCCTCGGCAGAGCTTGGAATTGCAGCTCCATCTGTTCCCTCCCCTTGTTCTGTCTTGGGCCAAAGACAAGACAACCTGCAGCATCTCCCAGTGCGGTGCCACACGCCCCGGGCCAGCAGCCATCTGCGTTTGCCATCGGATGGAGTTCAGCCGGTGGATGTTTGCTTCGCTAGGCAACAGCTCTTTGCTGCTGGCGTGAGCTGGCACGTCTGGACCCGAGACGCAGGATTACCTGTGGACCTGGGAGATGCTCTGTTGCATAACAAGCATCACAGGGCATCCGTGGGCAGCTCGTGGCTGCTGACACGGGCTGGGGACGGTGAGACGCAGCCTGCCCGCAAGACTTCCTCTTCCCAGCAAGCGGGCGGAGTGACTAACCCCAAACCCAACTCATCCATCAACTTAATCGCCCTCCCTGACGCGCAGCGCCACTCACCTTCCAGCCAGCTGCTCCGAGGTGTCCAGCTATTGATCCTCCGGAAGCCCGTGTGATTGGAGTCTGAAATCTAATGCCTGAGAAGTCCAGCCGAGCCCAAACCTCTCAAATCATGTTGACACGTTTAGGAGGTGCCGGGCGCTTCATCCTCCCCGGTCCGATATGTAATTATGTTTGTGTCACCATGATGTAGGTGTTTGGCAGGGCAATAAAACCCCAGGGGCCCCGACAGCCGGCCGCGGCCGCGCCACGCTGCCTGCGAAAAGCCTTCGCTGCCAATTCCTCGCTGTGGTTAGACTGGAGGAAACAGAGCCCCGTGAAGCGGCGCGTGGATGCGGCGGGAAGTTTGGGTGTGAAAACGGTTGTGGGAGGTGTCAGAGGGCTGCTGGCACCTGGGTACGTGGAGTTGACCTCTTGTCCCCAGGGACTAGCGATAGGACCGGAGGAAATGGGGTCAGTTTGTGCCACGGGAGGGTCATAGACTCATAGAGTCATTAGGGATTGGAAGGGACCTCGAAAGATCATCTAGTCCAATCCCCCGATACAGCAGGATCACCTAGACCAAGTCACACAGGAACACATCCAGGTGGGTCTTCAACATCTCCAGTCAAGGAGACTCCACAACACCCCCGGGCAGCCCCTACCAGTGCTCTGTCACCCTCACTGTGAAGAAGGTCCTTCTCCTATTGATGTGGAACCTCCCATGTTCCAGCTCACACCCACTGCCCCTTGTCCTATCACTAGATGACATTGAGCAGAGCCTGGCTCCATCCTCCTGACAGCCACCCTTCAAATATTTATAGACATTAATGAGGTCACCCCTCAGTCTCCTTGTTTGAGATTGGATTTGAGAACAAACTTCTTCCCAGGAAGAGTGGAGAGGCCTTGGAACAGGCTGCCAGGCAGGGGATGGAGGTGCTGTCCCTGGAGGGGTTCAACAACTGGGCAGTCAGTGAGTTTCAGGAGATGGTTTTATGGTTGGGGGTTGTAGGGCGGATGGTTGACTTGATGATCTGGAAGGTCTTTTCCAACCCTGATGATTCTATTCTGTGTTCAAGTGTTACTCACCTCCTCTCACCCCTGCTGAAGGGTGATAGCTGGGCAATAGGGTCCTAGCAGGTAAGAGCCAGATGGGGCCAGCTGGAGACACAGGATCTGACCCCGCAGCTTCCATGTGTTTGCTTCAGACAGCAGCAGCCTGACCTCAGGAGACCCCGCTGTCACCCAGAGACTGCCCTGCCTTCCCCTCCCTCTGCACGTGAGGATGGTGACAGGTCCTAGAACCTGCTGAGAACACGGGGCTTCCCAGCCTCTCCCTCTCTGTAGGCTCCAGGGCATCCCAGGCACCGCAGGGTCACGACGCGATGCCCTTTACTGCCTGTCACAACCCATCAGGCTGGGGAGGGCTTCGATGGCAGCTGGGGTTTAGCATGGCACAGCCGGATCCTCACCAGCCCTGTGGCCAGCAGCCTCATGCCGGGCTGCAGCAGCAGCCACAACAAATTCCCTCACTAATTCCCTAATCCCTTCAAAGCCCTCAAAGGTTTTGCTGCTGCTCGAGAAGTTCCCTGCCAGCCGGTGCTGGGAGGCAGCAGAGCTGATGTTCCCCCAAAGAGCACAAACAGTTCCCAGCAGCTCGATTCCTCCCATCAGGGCTCCGGAAGCATAATTTTTCCTCACTAATATATCTTGGGCTTGATGAGCTGTCGATGGCAGGAGGATTTAATCTCCTGCACCCTTGCTCTCCCCCAAACCCACTGAGGTGAAGGCACTTTATTACAGACCCGCTTGGCTGTCCGTTTCTATCGATCACACCTTGGCATGGGTGACCTTGGATCAATAGGCTGCCGATTATTTAGTGCCTGTTCACCCACGTCAAGTGCCAGCGGGGCAGACACCAGGCTACCCACACCCAGGCGCTGCCTCCAGGAGCCCAGCGCAGTCCATCTTCAGGAGCTCACAGACAGGAGCTGGGACCCACAGCCAGCCTCTAACACCACCTCAAGGCTCTTGGCTTTGCCGTCTGGGTACAACTGGTCCCTTCTTCAAGTGGAATCAGCTCATGGGCTGGATGCTTCCGAGTTTAAAACACCCTGCTCCCATGGTCTCAGCAAGACTCAGCAACCTGATCTAGTTGAGGATGCTGTGGTCCCTTCTAGCCCTGACTGACTCTATGACATGGTCCAGGTGATCCTGCTGTGGTGGGGGATTGGACTGGATGACCTCTCGAGGTCCCTTCCAATCCCTAATGATTCTGTGATGTCCCTGCTCACTGCAGGGGGGTTGGACCAGAAGACCACAGGAAGCCTCTTCCAACCCAGAATCACAGAACATTAGAGATTGGAAGGGACCTCAAAAGATCATCCAGTCCAATCCCCCACCACAGCAGGATCCCCTAGACCAAGTCGCACAGGCACACGGCCAGGCAGCATCACTCTGCTGCACTGCAGACCCACTCCTGACTCTGCCCACAGCCCCTGAGCCATGTCCCACCCACAGCTTTGCCTCTCCCAGCCCAAGGTCCTCATCAGGTAAAGGGCAGTGAGCCCCACAACAGACTTGGTGATGTTCAGCCCTCAGCCCAAGGGTCCAGGCGATGCCCCCCCCCCACTTTGCTCTGAAGCCAAAACCACTCAGTAACTACCTGATGATTCATCTGCCTCCAAGAGATGTCCCATCCAACCAGCTACTGTCTTAGTTTTTAATCAAATCCTTTGCTTCCTTCTCCCGTTAGAGCCCAGGCCATTTTTCTATTACACACTGATTGATCAAACCCTCGTGAGCTGCCTGTCAGCATCACCCTGGTCCTTCACTTCCAATCCCCACACAGCAGGTTGCTGGGCTGAACCCACCCGCTCCAGCGGTGGCAAACACGTACACAAACACACACAATTAGGGAGAGGAGGCAGGGGGAGAATTGATCCTGCTTTTGATTTGATGCCCTCAGCAACGAAGCTGGTTTTAAAGACGGGGAGCAGGTAGCATTAACCCTGAGACACATCAGCAGAGGAGGAGGAGGAGAAGGACACGGATGAGCCTGTAGCGTCACTCGGTGCCAGGAGAAAGATGCTCCATCCTTGCACTGTGCAAAACAAAGCAGGAGGATAGGAGAGTCTCCAGGGCTCCAGTGTACCTTGTGCTAATGAGCTGTTTTCCACTGGAAGGAACAAGGAGAACAAGCCCAGACTCTGCTAAACACGGGCTGTGGCTACCATGGGTCAAAGATCAGCTGCCTCTGAGGAGAACGTGGTGAGATGGTAAAAACAAGGAATGAAACCCTCCTTTCCCTTCCTCCCCATCGCTTGGAGAGTCGAACAGCTCTGATGGGAGCACATGCAGCTCCAAAGGCACAGTGGTCCCCTGCCTGAGCTGGGGATCCTTCCCCTCCCACCATCCAGGCAGCCTGGCCCCTGGGAAGCAGAGATGGGGTGTCCAGGGAGAAGTGATGCTTCAGTCCAGGGAGAATCATAGAATCATCAGGGATTGGAAGGGACCTCAACAGATCATCCAGTCCAATCCCCTTGCCACAGCAGGATCACCCAGACCAAGTCATACAGTCAGTTAAGGTTAGAAGGGACAACCTTAAGTGATGCTTCAGTCCAGCCCCTCACCCCATGCTGGCTCTGGGTATGGGGAGGCTGGACTGGTTTTGTGCCCCAACCACACGCCAGGCAGCCACCACTCCTGGAATGGGAGCAGCCTCTTCTCAGTGTCTTCTAATGATAGGACAAGGGGCAACAGGTATCAGCTGGAACACAGGAGGTTCCACATCGATATGAGAAGGAACTTCTCTGTGACAGAGCACTGGAAGGGGCTGCCCAGGGAGGTTGTGGAGTCACCATCTCTGAGGACATTTCAAACCCACCTGTGTGACTGGATCTAGGGGTTCCTGCTGTGGCGGGGGGGTTGGACTGGATGATCCTGTGGTCCCTTCTAACCCTGACTGACTCTATGACTTGGTCTAGGTGATCCTGCTCTGGCAGGGGGATTGGACTGGATGATCTTTCGAGGTCACCTCCAATCCCTGATGATTCTATGATCTCCTGAGGTCCCTTCCCATCCCGAACGTTCTGTGATTCTGTGATTCACTAACACCAAAAAAGGTTGGACTCGATGACCCTGGAGGTCCTTTCCAGCCATGATGATTCAATGATTCTATGAAAAGCAGATCCTCCTGCCCATCTCTTGACACAGCTGAGCAAAACACTGCTGTAACGGCGAGGGGAGAGGAGAAAACCACATTTTCTCAATCACTTGCTCTCTCCTGTTTTTCCACTTACCCTCTGCTAAGCCACTGGCCAGACTCCCAACACTAGCCCAGCCCACAGCAGATGAAGCAGCAGCTTTGGAATGGTGCAGGACAGACCCAGAGCACAAGCCCACCTGCCCGAGCAGAGCAAGACCCTCACATCAGAGAGTCCATCCTCATCGTTCCAGAATCAATCCCAGGCAGGAGAGAGCTGGATGAGGCCAAGACACCAAAGCCCAGCCGGTCCCAGCAGCTGGCAGGGTGCTCAGCGCTGTGCAGGCTGCTGCCGTATCAGCTGCTGCCCGCCGGCGAAGCGCTGCCTTATCGGCGCGAGCACGGGGAGCAGAGCCGCCCAGCCTATCCGCCATCTGCGGATTACCAGCAGCTTATCAGTTTATTAGGGGACAAAAGACTCTTAGCAGAAGGGTTCCGAGACACTGTGAAGGAAGGGCTGATAAGAGCCAGCCCCGACTTCTTAGACACGGCACGCCGGGCACAGCACAGCCTGCGGGACGTGGCCACCACCTCGGTGAGCATCGAGCGCTTTGGGTGAGCGATAGTGCCAGGGAGGGCCGAACGGTGATGCCTTGATGTCTGGGGGGACTTGCACTGCCACCTGCTCGCTCATCCAGTGGCCTCAAGTGGTGCCAGGGGAGGGTTAGGTCAGACAGCACGAGAAAGCTCATCCCTGCCAGAGTGTTCAGGTGCTGGAACAAGCTGCCCAGGGAGTGAGAGAGTTGCCACCCCTGGAAGGGTTCAAACCACAAGTAGATGTGGCTTAGTGGGTAGGGTAGGGTTGGAGTGATGGTTGGACTGGAGGAGCTTGGAGGTCTCTTCCTACCTTCATGATTCTGTGAAGACTGGAGTCTCCAGACCTGGGCTGGCTGCACCCTCCTTCTCCATCAAGTCTCCATCCCTGGAGGTTTTCAAAGAGCATTTAGACGTGGTGCTGAGAGGTCTGTTCTAGTGGGAAACTTGGCTGAGTTGGGTTGTGGAATGGACTTGATGATCTCAAGAGTCTTTTCCAAACTTCATGATCCTGTGATTCTGTGAAGACTGGGGTCTCCAGACCTGGGCTGGCTGCACCCTCCTTCTCCATCGAGTCTCCACCCCTGGAGGTGTTCAAAGAGCATTTAGATGTGGTGCTAAGAGGTCTGGTCTAGTGGGGAACTTGGTAGAGTTGCGTTACGGGTTGGACTTGATGATCTCCAGGGTCTTTTCCAACCTCTATGACAAACCCTGGGCTGCTGGCTGCAGCCCTCCCTCTGCTACTGATCCTGCTGAGCTTCACTCAGGACCTTTGGGGTTCCCCCAGTGGGGTAGGCAGTGGGACAGACAAGCATTCTTGATGCTGAAGAGCAAAAAAGCCCAGGATGGACCAAGCACTCAGGCCATGCACGTGAATTCATCAGTGGGAAATACCCAGGAGGCTTTAATTTTCCCTTCAAAGTTCCAGACAACTTCATTGCCACTTCCCCTCTCCCTTTCTCCCCCCCTTTAATTAACAGCAGAATGGCAGTCCAACCATTTGCAATCTTTGCTGGCAAGAAACAACCCTCCCTGGACTCCAAATGACCTGACTAATAGGGTTAGAGGCTCTAAAAAGCACAAGACCAGATTTTTCACTTCCTCCTACTAATTATCTTCTCTGAGCAACAGGGCCACAAGCCCACACTGGGCTGCCCAGTGAGGGGACTGGTGAGGACTGGCTCAAGCGGGGCATGCTTTGCCCAGCCACACTCCTCCTTGCACTGGAAGGCTTCAGATTATTCAAAAGAGTTATTATTCCCAAAAAAATCCCCAAAAAATGATCCACAAAAGCCAATCTGCTCTTCCCCTCTTGCAGGACAGGGTGGGTTGAACCCAGGGCTTGGTGCCTCTTGAGCTCCAGTAACACTCAGCCCAGTGCGACCAGTGATCTGGGTATGGGAAATAGGGAGGGAAGAGGTGTAGAGGGGCTGGGAGACTGGGCAAGCTGGTGTTTTGCCACTGTAATGGTGAGAGGGGAGCAGGGATAAATAGGCTGACAGTTAATGCTATTTAGAGACAGAAGGACACAGCAGGTAAATGATGATAATGGTCTTCTAACGAGCTTACATCTGCACTGCACCTTGCCTCCAACTGCATCCCAGAATGCTTTACACAAAATACAGAGATCCCTACACAGCCTCCCAGTCCTTTACTGGTCTATTGCCAGAACTGAAGGGGCTGGGGGGAAGTACAGACTCACCCTGGTGCTCAGCTGTGCTCTGGGCCACAGCACCCTGCACCCCCAGGACTGGGAGCAGGTTGCAACCAGTCCCTGCTATTAAGCAAATCCATTCCTCATGACTTCCACATCACAGAGTTATTGAATGTGTTGGGTTGGAAGGGATCTCCAAGGGGCATCTACTTCAACCACCCTACAACAAGCTGGGCCAGCACTCACCGGACCAGGGTGCCCAGAGCCCCAGCCAGCCTGATCTTGAATGGCTCCAGGGATGGGGCCTCCACCACCTCTCTGGAAAGCTTGTTCCAAGGATCCCCCACCCTCATGATCAAGACCTTTCCCCTCCTATCCAGCCTCCTATCTGCCCTTTACCAGCTTCAAACCATCACCCTTCATCCTGTCATTCCCTGCCCTTAGGAACAGCCTTCCCCAGCCTTTCAGGGACTGGATGGACTGATTTTGTCCAGCCTGTTGCCTCCAACTTCTGGGAACCATCATTTAGGACCTCATGGGCTGTTTATTTTGATGTGCAACCTAAAACTTAATGCTCTGACCCAGTCCTTCAGTTTTCTGCTCTGAGACTGGAAGAAGCTTTCAACACCCCTGTGTGAGGGCTACCTCCAGATCCCCAACCATCCTCCCAGTACATTAACCTCAGCTGGTGCTACCTTGCTGGGAACATATGTGCTCCTCCAGGTTGTCCCCTCGAAGCCACTTGTCTTCAGAGACCTTTAGGGGAAAAGGAGAGTGCCCAGGACTATCTCTTGCTGTCCAGCTCTAATTCCCAAGTCTATTTATTCTATTGAGTGGTTATCAAGTTAAAAATGCAAGGACTATAGATTTCTTTACGGCTTAAATATCTGAAAAGAAGAGCGTTAATGAGCAACCCGACCACCATTAAAATGATTCCTGGCAGCGCTTCAAGGGCTCAGCTTCGCTGCCTTTAAACCCACTGACAGCAGCAGAACACAACCCAGTGATCCAGAGGCATCAACCCAACCAGAACCAATGGAAGTTTCTAGATGAGTGCTTGTAGGAGCAGAAAAGAAGCAGAGGGGAAGAACAGAAAAGCAGGAATCAAACCGTCTCTGGCCAAAGCCACTCCAGTCCTTCTGTGACTGTTCCATGCTTTAAGAAGATGCCAAAGGATCAAGTTTTCTTCTTCCACCCCTGCAGAGGGTAACACTCCAGTTGCCAGCCATGGGGCATCCAAATGATCTTAGAATTATTAAGGGTTGGAAAGGACCTCAAAAGATCATCCAGTCCAACCCCCCTGACACAGCAGGATCACCTAGACCAAGTCACACAGGAACATATCCAGGTGGGTCTTAAACATCTGCAGTGAAGGAGACTCCACAACTTTCTTGGGCAGCCCCTTCCAGTGCTCTGTCACCCTCGCTGGGAAGAAGTTCCTTCTGATATTGATGTGGAACCTCCCGTGTTCCAGCTCACACCCATTGCCCCATGTACTATCACTAGAGCAGAGCCTGGGTCCATCCTCCTGACACCCACCCTTCCAAGCCAAGATCCCAGGGTTTCAGATCAACCACAGGTCTAATGATGTGGCAGGTAGCTGCCGTGGCTCTGCTGACCCCTGGCAGGCTCCTCAAACCATGGGGTCACTGGCTTGTGAAAGGCCAGTGTAAGAGTTTGCAAAGAGGAAGGAAACCCAGGAGACCTGCTTAAGCCTTAACCCAAGAAGGGCTGTCTGAGCCCCAGCTCATTGCCAGGAGCAAAGAGGAGGTGGTCCTCACACAAGCCATCTATGCAGAAGAAATCTGGATCTAGTAGGAGATCAGCAATGAGCACCCACGAGCCAAGGTTTATAAAGTCACCCTCTCCAAGGCAGATGGACATCTTAAGCTCTTAGATCACTTCTAATAAAAACTTGACATTCAAACACATTTACACACTGGTTTCTGTTTGCTGGGGGCTTGTGGCTTCAGCCCCCAGCTGCTGCTCCCTGCAGCTGCAGAGATCACCCGGCTCTAGGCTGAGAGGCAAGTTGCCCCTTGCAGCAATGCAGGAGTCATCAAATGCTTTAGGTTGGGAGGGAGCTCAGAGCTCCCCCAACCCCAACCCCCTGCCACAGGCAGTGACACTTCTCACCAGACCAAGGTGCCCACAGCCCCATCCAACCTGGCCTTGGACACTGCCAGGGATGGAGCAGCCACAACCTCCCTGGGCAACCTGTTCCAGAGCCTCAGCAGCCTCACAGGGAGGGGTTTCTGCCTCAGATCTCATCCTAATCTCCTCTCTTTCAGCTTGAACCCAGCTCCCTTGTCCTATCTCCAGAGTCCCTTGGAAAAAGTCCCTCTCCAGCTTTCCTGGAGCCCCTTCAGGTACTGGAAGCTGCTCTAAGGTGATGGGCTGGGAAGATGAGACAGGAGGGAGGGGGCTAACAGAGACCCAGGACTGGAGGTTTCCTGTAGAGATTCGAGGCAGATGCTTCATACAGCTGGAGATAAGGAGGAGGTGGTTATACACAGTGAAGGACACATAGACAGGGCACTGCCACTTCCACCTCTTTGACCCTTTGGGCTCACTCTGACCCAAGAGGACCAGCTGAAAGCCAAAGGCTCCAAAGAGTAGAGATGAACCACCCTCTCCTCACAGCCAAGGGCTCCCATACAGCTTCAGGAGCAGGACAATCACTGGGGGAAGATGCTGGCCTCACTCCCTGACCCTAAATTCCTGGTGTGCACCTGACCTGCAGCACAACTGTGGGACGGGGTGATGCTAGTGCTGCTCTCCCACGTTTCAGCTGTCCTTACACTTAACAGAACCAGCCCAGCAGTGCTGAGAGCATCACCACAGGACCTGCAGCCCTTGGAACCCTAAAGCCAGTCCTAACGCTGTCCCAGCTGCAGCACAGAGGTGATCTAGGGCATCCCTTCCAAAAGGAAGCCACCACAGGGTGCTTCATTCTGTAATAAGGAGCCTGGAGACTTTCTTATCCCAAACTCTACCAGGCTGACTAGAGGCAGAAAATAACCCGTGGTGGATGAGGGAAGCACAGAGCCCTTTGAGGCTGCTGGAGCCAGACAAGGAACCTAATTGGAAAGGCTGCTCTGAATGGCCTGAGAGCAGTGACAGGCTCGGTGCTGGCTCTTCTGCTTCAAGGGAGCAGGGAGCAGAGACCAGACAAAAACTGGCAGTTATGTCAGTCCCAAAAAAACCCTGGGTTTAAGGCAACAGGCTGGACAAAATAAAACCTTCCAGTCCCTGAAAGGGGCCTCTCAGAAGGCTGGGGAAGGCTGTTCCCCCAAGGGCAGGGAAGGATAGGACCAGGAGATCATAGTTTGAAGCTGGAAAAGGGCAGAGTGAGGCTGGACAGGAGGAAAAAGGTCTGGGATCTGATGGTGGGGGATCCCTGAAACAGGCTGCCCAGTGAGGTGCTGGAGGTTCCATCCCTGGAGCCATTCAAGATCAGGCTGGCTGGGGGCTCTGGGCAACCTGGTCTGGTGAGTGCTGGCCCTGCTTGGTGTAGGGGAGCTGGACTGGATGAACTTTGGATGTCCTGTCCCACCTTATGATTCTGTAGCTGCTGTCCCTGTGCCCCGCAGGTACCCTACTAGCCAAAGCCTTAGCCAGGACTTTTTCCTGCTAGAGATTCACTCCCACACCCAGCAGACAGCCAAACTGGGCTTGGCAAGCCCCAAATCATACCCAAAATAAAATGGCAATTAAAAAACATCACAGAGCTTTGAGGTGCTTAACAAAATCCTGCCGCTGAGCAGAGCCTGGCTCCATCCTCCTGACACCCACCCTTCCCGAATTTACCAACATTAATGAACATTTAACCCTGTTTGGAGAGGTACAGGCATTTCTGCTGCGTTGGGTTTGCTGACAACCACCTATTCCCTGTCTCTCTGCCATCGTTTTAGAGCCAATAAAAGGGAGAGGTGCAGATGGGACCCTCTCCCCCTGCCCTGGCACCATCTGCAGCTCCTGTGCTGGCATGAGTGAGACTGGCTTTGCCCAGCACTGGGAAGGGCTGCCATGGGGATTGTCTCTGGGAGAGTAGAGCATCATTAAACCTCTGAGGAGCTGGAGCCAGCTGGCAGGAAAGGGAAGGATGGGGAGCTTCTGAGGACAGGTCTTGGATGTCAAATCAAGCCAATGTTTGTGCTGGGTGCTGCTGCCTGCACTCTTTGAGGAGTTCCCCTCCTCTTTTCACCGCTGGCACCAGCAACAGGGAGGAGCCAGCTCTGCTTTCTGTCACCTAGCTCCCTGTGCCAAGGTACCAATACATCCCAGTACCTCCCAGCAGCCCTGAGCACGAGAAGAACAATGGGCTGGTGAGGAAAGCGAAGATGCATCCTACAGCTGTTGGGTAACCAGAGTGGTTGGGGTTGGAAGGGACCTCTGGAGATCATCTAGAGATGACCTACAGAGAATACACTGGCCTCTGCTCCTGGACACCACAGGGCAGCAGTGCCCAGTGCCCGCACTCCTGGCAGATCCATTCACTGCAAGAGCAGAAGCTGTGAAGGATGCAGGAGGTGCTGGAAGATGGCATCAATGACTCTGTTACCTCTAGCAGAAATGAGGTCTCGTTCCACTCCAGTGCCAAAGGGACTCTCTCGCCTCGCCGACAGCGTGAACATGCCCCAGCAGCACAGCCACGTGCACTTGTGAAGAGCTTTCTCTTCTGGGTAACGTTGAATGAGGGCAGAGCAGCAGGAGGAGGAGGAGGAGGAGGAGGAGACAGCCAGCTGAAGCCCAGCTCTCCATGCTGGCATCTGGGCAACAGCAAACAGATGGAAGCAGAGCTGGTTTGAGACACAGTTCAGGGTCACATCCTGGGTTTGTCACTGATCTGCTGTCCCTTGGCTTCTTGCACTTTGTCTACCCATCATCTCTGTTCAGGCTGTGGCACCGTTCACATCAGCTGAGAGTGCATCTCCCCCTGCACCAGCAGCTCCAGTTTAGGAAGGTCTGCTACAGAAAGGAAAATACAAAGGAGGGGGAAACACAACACCCTTCCCCACTGGTTCCCCACCCATCCTCCAGAGCCCTGCATGCAAAGCAGCCCGTGCAAAGGGCCACAGCAGCTGTGCAGAGGTCTGTGTCCTGTGCAACCAGCCAGGAGCAGAGTTCCCAGCCCCAGCAGAGCAGCTGCACAGGGCAATCCTCAGCCTGACTCAGAGGGCACCAGCAGCAAACACACTCCTGGCTTCAGATGAGTTAGAAGTGAACCACAAATTGCTAAAAGCATTGCAGGGGATGAAAGCGACTTCACCACTGACTAATTGGTCTTCAAAGGCGGCTTTGAGGATCGGTTTTGCAAAAGTCACCGTGGGCATTCTCGCCTTGGCAAGCGCAGAAAGGATCTGCTTTAAAACCTTCCTGTGTTTGCAAGCCTGGCTGCCCCAGCCCTGCGCTCCTGCTGGCATCTCAAAGCCAAAAGCTTGACCCTGCCCTCTCAGGATACCCTGCCAGGGAGCAGCTCCACCGCTGGCACCTACAGCTGCCTCAGCAGGGCCAGCAAAGTGCAGCCACCAGACCTGGCTGGCACAAGGACGAGGCCAATAGGGGCTGCATACACCTATGTCCTTGTGGCCAAAGGATGAGCATCCAATCCCAGGAGGCAACTACTGGATAAATCTGCCCTCCCACCCAGGACAGTCCATGCCCAGCAGAGCAGGGTAGGGACCATAGAATCATCAAGGTGGGAAAAGATCTTCAGGATCATCAAGTGCAGCCTCCAACCTGACAAACCCCAAAGACTAACCCAGCTCCTCAAACAACCTGGCTGCCCAGTTGTTGAACCCCTCCAGGGATGGTGCCTCCACCCCTCCCTGGGCAGCCTGTCCCAAGGCCTCCCCACTCTTGCTGGGAAGAAATTTGCACTAAGATCCAACCTGAGCCCATTTCCTCTAGTCCTATTGCCAGTCCCTAGGGAGAAGAGGTCAACCCCCACCTCACTGCAACCTCCTTTTCTCCAGGCTGAACAGCCCCAGCTCCCTCAGCCTCTCCCCACACCAGCCCTGTTCTCCAGACCCCTACCCAGCCCAGCCGCCCTCCTCTGCCCCCTCCCCAGCAAGTGTTTCCCTGGCTCCCAGCAAGTACCAGACACTGCCCTGCCACTCTGAGCTGGGTTAATCCCATCCATCCTCGTTTTCTATCTTCACAGCTCAGGGCCACAGCCAAGATCAGGCTGAGACAGGGTGTTATCAGGGAGCTGCAGAGCCCCTCAGAGCCCTGTACAAGCCCAAACCCTTCAGCCAGGTTACTGGAGAGGAAGGACAGGAGGGCTGAGTGCGACCGAGGAGCAGCCCACACACTGATCAGCAGAGCACAGCTTGCAAAACCCTCCCAGGGCTCTGGTCCAGGCCACAGGGAGGGAAAACATCACATTTCCTTCTAATAAAACACAGATTATTATTAGCTAGAAAAGCCAAACAGCTTTGCAAGCAAATGCAAACCAGGGGAAGCTGCCCAGCTGTAAAACCACAAGCCACAAACACACCAGAGTGCTCGATGCACCTCGCAGGCAGATGCAGGAGAGCTGCTCCTCTGCTCAACCCAGCAGCTTCTTGCAGGTTAAATTATCCAGTCACTGTCCAAGAGAGGTGCTGGGGCTGCACTCTTGGAGCTGCCTCTTGTGGCTGCAGTGTCAGACACTGGGGACAGCGCTGAATCACAGAAGGTTAGGGGTTGGAAGGGACCTCTAGAGATCAGCCAGTCCAGAGCAGGATCCCCTAGAGCAGATCCCACAGGATCAGTCCAGGGAGGTTTGGGGTGTCTCCAGAGTAGGAGACTCCACAACCTGTCTGGGCAGCCTGGACCACAGCTCTGGGACCTCACAGGGTAAAAGCTTCTCTTGATGTTTATGTGGAACCTCCTCTGCTCCAGCCTGTCCCCACTGCCCCTTGCCCTGTCACTGGACACCTCTGAGTGGAGCCTGGCTCCATCCTCCTGACACCCACCCTTTAGTTTATAAACACTAATGAGGCCCCTCCTCAATCTCCTCTTCTCCAGCTGAAGAGATCCATCTCCCTCAGCCTTTCCTTATCAGGAAGGTGCTCCACACCCTTCATCATCCTCGTGCCTCTATCAAACACTGCACACAGCCATCCTTGGTCGCCAGGAGCAGCCCAGGTCTGCATCTCCAGCGCTACACAGAGAGCTGCCTTCCTAAAGAGCTTCACGCAGAGCAAACCCAAATGCAATAAAATCTCCAGGCTGGTGGCACCAAACACGGGCAAACAGCAGCCCAGAGAGAAGTAAAAGCCAGCAGATGCAGAGGGATCACTATAACTCTAGGCTCTCTTCACTCTTCTGGTTTCTAACAGCTTCCCTCCCCATCCTGACCCAGAGCAACTGTCTCCTCTCCTCCAACCCTGCAGGCTCCAAGAGGCTCTCGGCCCTGCGCCGCGGCCAGTGGAGATCGATTCATGATGAGTCAGGCAGTTCCATGGTGACAAGGACTGTCACTTCTCACAAGCACTGCTTGGAGATCACACAAACACATCCACCAGGCAAAACACTGCAGAGAGCCTTCGCGAGCAATTAGCATCCCCAGGATCCCACCAGGGAGCGGGGGATTTTAAAGGGAACACGTGCCAGCCCAGAAAGGCTGACTGCTTGGTTGGCACAGGGTGGTGAACGTCTTCTCCTCGCTGGTGACACTGCTCCCAGGTCCCAGGGAAGGGCAAAGGAGAAAGAGCTGGGTGTGTTCCACTTACACAGTCCTCCTCCATCAATCTTTCCACTCGAGTTTTGTCAAATGACCGATTCTGGATTCTCAGTCCTTTCCATCCTGGATCCTCACCCCTTCCCATCCTGGATCCTCGCCCCTTCCCATCTTCTCCAGGTCAGACCTGACCATCTTCACAGCCTCTATCCAATATTCCCTCCAGGAGACCCAGTCATCCTCAGCAGACAGAAGAACAGACAGTCTCTCAAGCCTTGTCAAGACACCACCTTCCACGGAGTCCACAAGGATCATATGCTCTCAAATCCCCTCCTGCTTTAGGTCTGCTCAGGGGACTTGTGCAGCTTCATCCCAGGCCAACTAAATGAGAAGGGATGAACCTCCATTGTCTCACAACCCATTATAAAAGGACCAACAAATGTGTTGGGTTGGAAGGGACCTCCAAAGGGCAGCCAGTCCAACCCCCCTACAACAAGCAGGGCCAGCACTCACCAGACCGGGTTGCCCAGAGCCCCAGCCAGCCTGACCTTGAATGGCTCCAGGGATGGGAACTCCACCACCTCTCTGGGCAGCCTGTTCCAGGGATCCCCCACCCTCAGATCCCAGACCTTTCTCCTCCTGTCCAGCCTCACTCTGCCCTTTTCCAGCTTCAAACCATGACCCCTCATCCTATCGTTCCTTGTCCTTGGGAACAGCCTTCCCCAGCCTTCTGAGAGGCCCCTTTCAGGGGGTGGAAGGTCACTAGAGGGTCCCCCGTAGAGCCTTTTCCTCTTCAGACTGACCAACCCCAGCTCTCTCAGCCTGTCCCCACCAGAGAGGGTCTCCAGCCCTCTGAGCATTCACCAGTGCTTTGCCCCAAGTCAGTTTTCATTCACCTCCATCAGCTGCTTTATATCCTCCTGCTGTTCCTAGAGATCCATTCTTGGCCAGCAGGACAGCCCGTGGCCCACCAAGGATGGGGGTCGCTGGGCCAGTACAAGCCCGAGGCTGTACAGTTAAACCCTATTTACATGCTGAAGCCCTCCCTGCACTGAACCAACTCATTTCATGTAAATCACCACCGGGTTAAGCCAACAGTAACTCACCTCTGTCAGACCTGCTGGAAAGTCCAGGGAGAGCTGGAGGAGGAGGAGGAGAAGGAAGCCCTTTAATCCTAATTAAAGCACAAGCTGGCAGAGCTCTGCTACCACCTTTCCAACACCTTCCAAACTGCTTCATTACAGACAAATGAGCTCCTGTAATTACAGCGCCAAGTCATTTATCGTGGGGTCCACGGGTTCAGCGGCAGGACCTACGGAGAAAGGAGAAGTTGGCGAAGAGGATGGCTGGCTTCCTTGCAGGAGGGTCTCCAAGCCACGCCGCTGAGTCCCTCCCCAGTCCGTTCCAGAGCCAGTAAACATCTTGTTTCTGTGTGCTTGTGTCTGGTGCCAAACACCTTCCCCAGGAACATCCCTGAGGCAGGGAGGCTCAGCAGCAGGTAGGCAGCAGCGTCCTCCACACGCCAACGGTTCAGCAATCGAGTCCCACTGCTCTTCCGACACAAAACAAAGAGGTTTCATAGAATCACAGGATCACTCAGGTTGGAAAAGACCTTTGGAATCATCTTGGTCCAGGTGATCCTGCTCTGGCAGGGGGATTGGACTAGATGATCTTTCGAGGTCCCTTCCTTGAATCCCAGAACATTAGGGATTGGAAGGGACCTCGAAAGATCATCCAGTCCAGTCCCCCTGACACAGCAGGACCACCCAGACCAAGTCCCACAGGAACACATCCAGGCAGGTCTTAAATATCTCCAGCGAAGGAGACTCCACAACCACCCTGGGCAGCCCCTTCCAGTGCTCCATCACCCTCACTGGGAAGAAGGTCCTTCTCAGATTGATGTGGAACCTTCTGTGTTCCAGCTCACAACCATTGCCCCTTGTCCTATCACTAGATGACACTGAGAAGAGCCTGGCTCCATCCTCCTAACACTCGCCCTCAAATATTTATAGATGTTAATGAGGTCACCCCTCAGTCTCCTCACCCTCCTCTTTTCCAAGCTAAAGAGACCCAGATTCTGTGATCAGCTCTGCCCTACAAAGTTCATCCCTAACCCATATCCCCCACCACCACATTCCTCCCAGGCTGGAAGGGGATTTGACCACCGAACTATCCCAGCTTCAGCTTTTTCATGCTGTGCTGTTCTGTCACAGAGAGCCACGGGGACACCTCTGCCTCCAGTCACAAACACCCAGGGCAAGCAGTGAGAAAGGGAACATGCCCCATCCCCTCCCCTACACTCACTATATTATCATAGAATCATCAGGGATTGGAAGGGACCTCCAAAGATCATCCAGTCCAATCCCCCTGCCACAGCAGGATCACC
>VXBP01006058.1:42996-56633 GCA_013400115.1 Rhinopomastus cyanomelas | reverse complement strand
TGTCTGGTGCCAAACACCTTCCCCAGGAACATCCCTGAGGCAGGGAGGCTCAGCAGCAGGTAGGCAGCAGCGTCCTCCACACGCCAACGGTTCAGCAATCGAGTCCCACTGCTCTTCCGACACAAAACAAAGAGGTTTCATAGAATCACAGGATCACTCAGGTTGGAAAAGACCTTTGGAATCATCTTGGTCCAGGTGATCCTGCTCTGGCAGGGGGATTGGACTAGATGATCTTTCGAGGTCCCTTCCTTGAATCCCAGAACATTAGGGATTGGAAGGGACCTCGAAAGATCATCCAGTCCAGTCCCCCTGACACAGCAGGACCACCCAGACCAAGTCCCACAGGAACACATCCAGGCAGGTCTTAAATATCTCCAGCGAAGGAGACTCCACAACCACCCTGGGCAGCCCCTTCCAGTGCTCCATCACCCTCACTGGGAAGAAGGTCCTTCTCAGATTGATGTGGAACCTTCTGTGTTCCAGCTCACAACCATTGCCCCTTGTCCTATCACTAGATGACACTGAGAAGAGCCTGGCTCCATCCTCCTAACACTCGCCCTCAAATATTTATAGATGTTAATGAGGTCACCCCTCAGTCTCCTCACCCTCCTCTTTTCCAAGCTAAAGAGACCCAGATTCTGTGATCAGCTCTGCCCTACAAAGTTCATCCCTAACCCATATCCCCCACCACCACATTCCTCCCAGGCTGGAAGGGGATTTGACCACCGAACTATCCCAGCTTCAGCTTTTTCATGCTGTGCTGTTCTGTCACAGAGAGCCACGGGGACACCTCTGCCTCCAGTCACAAACACCCAGGGCAAGCAGTGAGAAAGGGAACATGCCCCATCCCCTCCCCTACACTCACTATATTATCATAGAATCATCAGGGATTGGAAGGGACCTCCAAAGATCATCCAGTCCAATCCCCCTGCCACAGCAGGATCACCCAGACCAAGTCACACAGGAACACATCCAGGCTTTCACAAAGAGCTGGAAAAGGAATTCCTCAGCTTCTCTAGGGTCTCGTCTTGGCGACTGGGGTTAAGTCGATATCGACTCAGTAGACGTGGGGCTACAGCTGGACACTGGAGCAAACCAACACTCCTGCCCCACACCACCCGGGAACAGCGGGGTTGGACTTCCCAACCTCCTGGATGCCTTGAGGAAAGGAGTGGAGCTCATTGCCCTCACCAGCCGCCCGGGGAACCGCGTGCTGGTGGCTTTAGTCATCAAGATCAACGGAATGTTTGTTTCTCGCTCAGCATCAGCAATTTAGAGCGAGAGAAAGGTCTGGAGCCAGCAGCCCCGGCGCAGCGCCGCTCAATACTTCATCCATGCAAAGAGGCACAAAGGCTCCATTCGGGAGCGCAGCAGGAATTTTCCATCTCTGAAGCATCTCCAAGGAAAACAGAGCAGAGGATTCATTCACGGCGGGGTCTGTGTGCCAGTCCCCCCGCTCGGTGTCCCTCAGAATCGAGAGGACGGTCGTTGCCTTCCGGCTCTGGGTTTGGAATTCAGTGCCAGAGCTTGCACAGCGCTCGGGATCCTGAATGGATCCAAGGGGCTGAGCGCTTCCGCGCGCCGCCAGTCCAAAGGCTGCCTGGGGCACACTGGCTGCTCGCAGCCACCAGCTCCAGCTGCCACAAAAGGACATTCTGGCCTTTTACTACAAGTCCCCTGGTGGTTTTTTTTTGCCCAGAGCCTCTTCCCACGCAAGTGAGGAACAACTTGCCCTGAGCCCATCTCTGGCTGGGCCAGCTGCTGTCCTTCAGAGAGCTCCTCCTGTCCAGTCTGCAAGCAGAAAGCCCAGCATATTGTCACTGTCGTGCCAAGTCCCCACGAAGGAGAGATGCTGCTCTACGTGTGTGAGGGAAGGGGCTGGGGCCAGAGCCCACATCCATCACTGTCTCAGACTTTGGACACCTCTGCTGATCAGCTACGAGATGCTGAGGTCTCTTACTGCCCAACAAAAGCTGGTCTTGAGCCTCGAGCAGATGGCGCTGGTGGAAAAACAGAGCTTGAGCAAAACCCAGGGTTAGGGCTAAGGGCTTCAACCCCCAGCCCAGCCCCATGGGCAGCCAAGAGCTGAGAAGCCAGAGCTCTCAGGGGAAGTTTCTGAAATGAGTTTGTCACAGTGAGCTGGGTCATAGGATCATGGAATCATTCAGGTTGGAAGACACCTGCAAGCTCATCAAGGCCAACCCCTCCCTGCCAACAACAGCCTGTTCCCCAGGGCCACAGCTAGCTACTTGGTGTTTGAACACCTCCAAGGACAGTGACTCCCCCACTGCCTGGGCAGCCTGTTCCAACCCCTGACCACTGTGACAGAGAAGTGATTTCTCTCGATGTCCAGCCTAACCCTCCCCTGGCACCACTTGAGGCTGTTTCCCCTTGTCCTATAGCCAGTGATGGGGAGATGAGACCAAACACCCCCAAATCCTCCCTTCAGGAAGCTATAAAGAGCAATAAGGGCTCCCCTGAACCTCCTTTTCTGCAGACTAAACACCTCCAGTTCTCCCATCAGACCTGTCCTCAAGGCTCTTCACCAGCCTTGCTGCCCTCCTCCGGACCCACTCCAGCCCCTCAGTGCCCCTCTTGTGACTGGCTCAAGTATCAGGATAAACCCTGCTGCTGCTTACCAGTGCTCTCACAGACCTTCCCAAACCCAGTCATCCCAACGTGAGGGGTTCATCTGGCAAAGTCCTTCCATCTGCATCACGGGGGAGGCAAAACCCAGCTCCGAGGTTCTGCCAGATCAACAGGCAGAGCAGAACCCAACACCAGCACCCCTGGGAGATGGATAAAACCCCGTTTCACAGCAGCAAGAGGGCAGCAGCTCAGACAGAATCAGCATCAGAGCCATCAACCACCTCTCCTGGCAGGTTCATGTGAAGGGCTGGACAGGGTCTTGGCTGCTCACCCTGGAAATCCCTGCGAGCAGCTGCCCATGTGCTGGGTGGGAAGCAGCTCACTCACTCCTTTGGATTAAGCTGGCAGAAGCACAACAGAAAAAACAAATAGCAAAGCAGAAGCTCCTGTTCCAGCCAACAGCAGCAGGTTTATGCACTTCTGGAAGCACCTTCTTTGAAGAGCGGGCTGGATCGATACACAGATGGAAAGCACAGAAAAATACAGTCAGAAGTCCTTGGTCTTGTTCCACGCAGGATCACACACACACAGACTCACCCCAGACGGTCGGGAAGGCAGAGTGGGAGCAATGAATTCTTGATTTCCCATATTTTATTTTCCTCACCAGCGACTCCCAGATGAAAAGCACTCGGTCTGCAAGCAGCAGCAAGCGTGTGCCCTCACCCCGCACTCAGAATGGGGGTCCACAGGTCAAGCTGAGCACTTTCTGCTTCACGCATCACCAAACCCCTGACCCGAGATCTGCTCCCATTGGAGCTGCCTCTGCAACTGGTTCATTAGCTAATGGATGGAGTAGGGGAGGCTCCATCTCCCTCCTGGGCAGCTGCAGCCAGCACTCACAAGGAATGTTATGAAAACAATCACAAACCCCAAAATAACTCCCATTTCACAGAATCACAGAACATTGGGGACTGGAAGGGACCTCGAAAGATCATCTAGTCCAACCCCCCCCAACACAGCAGGATCACCTAGATCAAGTCACACAGGAACACGTCCAGTTGGGTTTGAAACATCTCCAGAGAAGGAAACCCCACAACCCACTTGGGCAGCCCCTTCCAGTGCTCCATCACCCTCACTGGGAAGAAGGTCCTTGTTGGTTCATTCAGGTCCATTCCCAGAGCTGCCCTCATTACAGAGCTGGTCCTGGGCACCTCCCAGTCACCCCAGCACATGACCCCTCGGTCGCAGCCTCTCTGCCCAGAAGAGAGAGGGTCTCTCTGCCTCTCTTTTCTGGACCCCTCAGTTCCAGAAGGACATGGAAGTGCTGGAGAGCGCCCAGCGCAGAGCCACAGAGATGATGAAGGAAGTGGAGCATCTCTCTGATGACAAAAGGCTGAGGGAGCTGGGTCTCTTCAGCTTGAAAAGAAGGAGACTGAGGGGTGACCTCCTGAATGTTGATCAATATAGAAAGGATGGGCATCCAGAGGACAGAGCCAGACTCCATACAATCATAGAATCATAAGGGACTAGAAGGGACCTCCAAAGATCATAGGATGTTAGGGGTTGGAAGGGACCCAAAGAGATCATCTAGTCCAATCCCCCTGCCACAGCAGGATCCCCTAGACCAAGTCACACAGTCAGTTAAGTTTAAGGGACCACAGGACTTTTCTCAGTGTCATCTGTTGCAGCCTCTCTGCAACAGGTAGGACAACCCCAGCCCCTGTCCAGAGCTGGGACAAGGAGATTGATTAAAGGTTAATGAAGAAGATGGGAGTGCAGACTTCAGTGCCCTCTACTGGGACCAGTCAGAAGGGTTTATGGGGGAGCACCGGGCACCTTGTGCAGCCCCCAGCAGCACGACTAGATGTACCCAAGCTTGGAGAACCCAGTTGGGTGCAGGAAAGGTGAGGTACAACCGAAGCCATCCTATGATGCCCACACGCCAGCAGCTCTGAGCGCCGCACGGGCTCCTTCCTCCCAGCATCACCAACCCACCGAGGCCCCCCGTTCCTGCAGTCCTGTATTTAAGACCTTCCGCCATCAGGCAGGAGGAAATCAAACGGGCTTATCGGAGAGCATTAGGGCTAACACGCCTTGGCCCGCTGCCTGGCCACCGAGCCGTGCTCCAGCCGGGCTCCGCGTCTCGCCAGCCCCTCGGCCGGGCAGCGCCGCCGCTCTGAGCCGAATCGAGTTTGACAGCGCTCGGGAAAAGATCCCGGGGGAGAGGAAAGGGAAGGAGGAAGGTGGGCTTCGCAATTTGTAAAACCACTTTCGGTTTGACTGCATTAGCTTTGCCTTAGGCTCCCGAGCGCGGCGAGAGGCTGGAGCCAGCGAGGGAGGGGGAGTGGGGAGAGGGGAGGGGGAGAGAGGGAGGGAGGGAGAGGGGGCACAGCGACGCAGGAGAAAGCTGTAATTGCAGTTGCTGGAATTCACTGTTAATGCGAGCTGCTGAATACAGTAAACACACGCTCGGGTCCAGGGAATAAGCATCGATTTTTTTTTTCTCTCTCTCTTCTTGGTGTTTTTTTTCCCGCAAGTGTTCCAGTGAAAAGCTTCAGCTCAATCCTGTTCTGTCAGACACTTTTGCCTCTTGGCCTCCAATTACTCACTTGCCACATCCTGATTTGGCTGGACACCCCGATGCTGAGGACGCACACACCGTGGTACCCGGTGCTCCGCCCCAGTACCGCGCTGGGAGGTGCTGGAGGGGCCGGCACGGCGCAAACAACCCCAGTTTGAGAGACTTCTCCTGCAAAACACACGTGGGAGCAAGCGACAGCCAGAACGGGGAGCGTGTGGGGGTGTTTCTTCCTCAGCATGGGAAATGCTTTGAGGGTTCAGTCTAGCTGAGGATGGCCCCTGCTTATCGCAACAGGGCTTGGACTAGATGGCCTTTGGAGGTCACAGAATCCCAGAACATTAGGGATTGGAAGGGACCTCCAAAGATCATCCAGTTCAACCCCCTGCCACAGCAGGATCCCTTAGATCCAGTCGCACAGGAACATGGCCAAGTGGGTTTTAAACATCTCCAGAGAAGGAGGCTCCACAACCCACCCTGGTACCTTCCAGGGCTCTGTCACCTCTTCTAACCCCGGCCATTCTATGATTCACTCAAGCTCTACACAAACACACACACACACAGGGCTTTAACTTCATCTCCTTCCATCCCACAGAGATGCCTCACGGTGAGGAGCCAAGTCCAGGCTGAAGCCCCAGGCTGGGTACAGGGCACACAGGAACTTTTTAGGCTTTGAACTGAACCTTCAGAGGCTGCTGCACAGAAACACCAAGAACTCGGTCCCAGTGGGAGCTTCCTCTCCCTCCTGCTTCCCAAAAAGTCCTCTCACTGCCACAGCATCAGGCACATCCGTGCCCAAAGGTTCACTTTTCAGTGTTGGCTACGTCAGGGGAAGAGATCGGGTTTTCATTCCAAGCATTTGTAGGGTTACTGGTCACACAGACTGGCCCAGCCTGGAAAGGACCTCAGAGATCATAGAATCATAGAATCAGTAGGGATTGGAAGGAACCTCCAAAGATCATCTAGTCCAATCCTCCTGCCACAGCAGGATCACCCAGACCAAGTCATAGAATCACAGATTCATTAGGGGAAGGGACCTCAAAACCCCAACCCCTGCCAGGGGCAGCAAAGCCTCTCAGTCAGACTTGGCTCCTTAAAGCCTCATCCAACCTGGCCTCAAACACCTCCAGGGAGGGGGCAGCCACAGTCCCAGTTCCAGAGTCTCTCCACCCTAGCACTGAAGAATTTCTTCCTCAGATCTAGTCTGCCCCTCCTCTCCTTCAGTTCCAAACCATTTCCCCTTGTCCTGTGGCTGGATCCCCTTGGGATGCACAGTCCCTCTGCAGCTGGTCTCTCCCGAGTTTCTCCGTGAAGGAGGAAGAGCTGTGTGTGGGAAGCACAAGCACAGGCAAGTCACAGCCGCCCCAGCGAGCCCCACCAGCCTCAGCAGCAGCTGGAAAGCTTCAAAGCAAGAGCAAAGAAAAAAACCCTCAACATTTCACCAAGTCAGGGATCAGCTCGACAGTCCTGTGGCAACTTCTGCAGGGACATGCTGTAAAGATTTTACAATAAGCGTGGCATCGACTTTGATTGTCTCTCTGTGTCTAATTCAGGAAGATAAGATGTGCGAGAGAAGAATCACTCATGAGCTATTTGTTGTAGGGTTTTTGATGCTTCCTAGGACTCTACCCCCTGGACTGCAGCGTTTTGCTAATCTGCTCCAAAGGCAGAGAGGGATTATGCAGCAAACACTTAATTGCAGGGTAGGGGTAGCAAGTCCCATCATTATACAAGAGAGGAGACACGTGCAGTCTCCAGCAAACTCACAGGATCACACAGAATCTGGGCCCCTCAGTTCCAGAAGGACATGGAACTGCTGGAGAGGGTCCAGCACAGAGATGATGGAGTGGAGCATGTCCCTGATGAGAGGAAAGGCTGAGGGACTTGAGTCTCTTTGAGCTTTGAAAAAAGGAGACTGAGGGGTGACTCCATGAATGTTGATAAATATAGAAAGAGTGGACATCAAGAGGATGGAGCCAGGCTGTGCTCAGGGGCACCCAGTGATAAGAAAAGGGGCACTGGGTGTGAGCTGGAACAGAGGAGGTTCCACATAAATATGAGAAGGAACTTCTTCCCAGTGAGGGTGATGGAGCACTGGAACAGGCTGCCCAGGGGAGTTGTGGAGTCTCCTTCACTGGAGATGTTTAAGACCCACCTGGATGTGTTCCTGTGTGACTGGATCTAAGGGATCGTGCTATGGCAGGGGAATTGGACTGGATGATCTTTCGAGGTCTATGTTCTATGGTTCTATAATCACCGAGGGTGGAAAAAACCTCTAAGATCATCAAGTGCAGTCTAACTCATGATGGTCTCCTGCTGTAGAGGCACTGGGAGATAACACTCACATCACCCACAGAATCACAGAACATTAGGGATTGGAAGGGACCTCAAAAGATCATCAAGTCCAATCCCCCTGACACAGCAGGACCACCTAGACCAAGTCACACAGGAACACATCCAGGTGGGTCTTAAACATCTCCAGTGAAGGAGACTCCACAACTCCCCTGGGCAGCCTGTTCCAGTGCTCCATCACCCTCACTGGGAAGAAGTTCCACAGGAACATGTCCAGGCAGGTTTTAAATGTCTCCAGCGAAGGAGACTCCACAAACCCGCTGGGCAGCCCCTTCCAGGGCTCCGTCACCCTCACTGGGAAGAAGTTCCTTCTCATATTGATGTGGAACCTCCTCTGTTCCAGCTCACACCCATTGCTCCTCATCCTATCATTAGATGATGCTGAGCAGAGCCTGGCTCCATCCTCCTGACTCCCACCACACCAGCAAGCAGAGCCATCCTCAGTGCCACCCATGCAGAGTCTGATGGAGTGCATCCCACTAGACATTTCCTAGGATAACACTAGGCTTCTCCAAAAATCAACACTGCTGGATCTTCTGTGACTCTGAAGCACCCACATCCCACAGGGACGTGTCTCTCCCCCACAGCTCACGACCTGCCGGCACAGAGATAACCGCACGCGTGAGGAAGAGGCACCGTCGCGGTGCCGTGACCTTCAGCTATTCACGGGCTAGACACTTCCTTCTGACAGCTCCCACGTTCACCCTCAAATTACATGTGCTGTATATGACTGTTAAGAATAATCACTGTATTTGTGGTGGTGTGTTAGGCACCAAATTATGTATAGGCAGAGCGATTAGAGAGCAGAACAAAGTGGTTGTTCAGGCAGCTAATGGCCAAAGTGCCACTATTTTCTATCAAGACAATTTGCAGCAAGCACAGCATCTTCTCACTCCCCGGCCAGGGGCAGCTTTGCGTGAAGTCTTCGCAAGCAGATACGTTATCAGGAGTCTCAACAGCAGAGCGCAGAGCATCCTTGGTAGTTTTTAATCCTTCCCAGCCCACCGCCTTGCCTTGCTCTTTCCCCAAGTGCCTTGTAAGCGTGGAGGCTGGCTGCGTGCGGCTGCAGCCCCGGTGCGGATCCCGTGCTTAATGGCAGGAAGAACTTGTGCTAACCAAACCCCAAAGTAATTAGCCATCTCAACTCCCTGTCCTACAGAGCTCTGCTCTCCCATCCGGAGCCTCTGTTCCAAGGAGGAAGACAAAACACCCTCAAACCAAACAATCTGTGCTACTGCCACCAGTTTGGCTGCTGGGTCCGGTGTCTTGCACAACACAAGCGGGTTCCAGACAGTCCCAACCCATCATGGTTAACTCCTCCCTCTTCTTTTATCCAAAGGGTCTTCTCCAAAAAGCCAAGCACCTGAGATTAACCAACCAAATGACATGAATGTTCTTACCTGCGAGGGTGCCGAGGTGCTGGAACAGGTTGCCCAAAGCAGTTGTGGCCCCTGGTTGGCTCAGTGGATAGAGCATGTGACTCTGAATTCCTCGGGTCATGGGTCCAAGTCCCATGTAGGACATCTTGAGACTGTAGGCTTACCCTGCTCCAGCAGGGGGGTTGGACTTAGATGATCTTTTGAGGTCCTTTCCAGCCTCTAACACTCTGTGGCTCTGTAGCTGCTCCATCCCTGGAAGAGCTCAAGGCCAGGTTGGCTGGGGCCCTGAGCAACCTGGTCTAGTGAAGGTGTCCCTGCCTATGCAGGGTGGGTGGAACTGGATGATCTTTGAGGTCCTTTCCAACCCCAGTCATTCTATGATTCTCCAAAAAGCCAAGCATCTGCCTTCTAACACCTCTCCAAGCTTGATCTCAAGGATGCTCTCCTGTGCCCACAGAAAGAGACACCAGCTCTGGCACAGTAATTAACTGAGACAATCCAAGAGGGAGACTAATTAGAGATGGTCCCATGGGGCAGAGAAAGGAAATGCCAGAACGTTTTCTAGAGAGATGAGGAATCTCAGGCAGCAGCTTGCACCAACAAAGGAGAAGAGCAGGTGCAGCGAGTGCAGGGAGGAAGGGAGTGATGGAACTTTGGAAGAAGGGGAACAGGGATGCTGGTGCCCTTGACAGCTCTCCCTGCAAGGTTGATGGAGCTGCCAGGAGGTGCAGCATGTTCCCTCCTATTGATCTATCAATGTCTGCTTTACAGAGAAGGGATTACTCACTTCTGATAACGTAGCAAGGTTGCCACTGATGAAAATCAATGGATCTGAACTACCCAGCCTTCATTTAATTAGATCACACTGTAAATACGTCGGGAGCAAAGCGGAGACACTCGCCACGACCACCTCTGCTCCGTGTTCCCGTCCCCAGTTTCAGACAAGTATCTTCCTGGGATTATCAAGATAAATGGCCTTGATCAACAGACTTTTACTGCCTGTTCTGTGACTAAAGAAAAGGAATGGGAGCTGCTCCACCACCTTGGCCCACAGCTGGCAAAGCCATCCGGGGAGGGAAGGATGCTGGAGATGCACAAGCCAATTACTGGCAATTAGCTTTGCGGGAAGGTGGAGGGGACTGAGGCTTTTCAGAAGCTAAATAAGCAACAAGCAGGCTGAGAGGGAGATTTCTCACCCTGTTTACAAGGCCAAGCAGGGCCAGTTTAATTAACCTCTCCTTCCAGTTGCCCTTCTCGCCGGGGCTTGTTCTCCACTCGGAGCAGAGCACCCGAGACAGCTGCTCAGATCTCTCGCGTTGCAGGGCGGCGAAAACAAAGGCGCAGATGAAAATTGCTTCGGAGCTGAAGCCTCGTGGAGAAAACAAACAGTGCCCGTGCTGTAATTAGGACTAGGCATGCAAAAAGGAACCAGATCTTTGAGTAGAGCTGAGCCAAGGGGGGTCGACACAGCAAACCCTTCCCACAACTCAGACGCACAAAGAAAAGGGGGGGGAAAGAAAACCCAGGCAAAGGGAAGGCAGGAGCGTTTTTCCGAAGCTCAGGAGAGGTGGGTTTGCATCTCCTGGTCCTCACACAAAGGCAGATCCCTGGCACAGCCCGTGGGTCTGTGCATCCAAAGCCCAGCAGCAACGCCCCAGCAAAACAAGGCATTCACCACACGCCTCTCCCCCTGGGGAGAGCTGGAACGCGGCACCGACACGCTGTGACGATGCTCAGAGGATGGCTTATTGCTGCTCGGATCCAGCAGCCAGGGCTATGATACAAGAGCATCCTCCTCAAGCGGTGGCACAGCCTCCTGCGGTGCGACCGGGAACATGCCAGCGCTTCCATTTGGAAGCTGCCGCTCCTCCTGCAGATCCGTTTTAGTTTCTAAATTAGTGCTAAATTCTCAGGCACTTGTCTTAATGAAAAGACTCCTGGCAGCGGCTGCTTTAACTGGCCATTAACAGCACAATTAGAGCTGCGGATGCCTCAGCCGGTCCTCGCAAACCTGCCTCCCACCTCGTCCCTCCACAAGGCAGCAGATCTCAGCTCCTTCCCCAGTGCTCATGCAGGAGGAGGAAGGGGAGAGCTCAGCAGGCACCAGCTGCAAACGTTTCATAGGATCATGAAGGTTCAGAAGAGATCTCCAAGATCATCCAGGACAACCAGCACCCCAACCTCCTCCCTGCCCACGAAACCCCGTTCCCCGGGGCAACAGCTACTCCTTATTTGAAGCCCTCCAGAGCTTCAAACCTGCTGCTCCCCACTCTCTGGGCAGTTCCAACCCCTGACCGCTCTGGCAGAGAAGAGAATTCTCCTGATGGCCAACCTAACCCTCCCCTGGCCCAGCTTGAGGCCGTTTCCTCTTGTCCTATGGCCAGCAACTGGGGAGAAGAGACCAACCACCCCTGTCTCTACACTCTCCCTTCAGAGCAATAAGGGCTTCCCTCAGCCTCCTTTTCTCCAGACTAAACACCTCCAGTTCTCCCATCAGACCTGTCCTCCAGGCCTTTCCACTTCTTTGAAGGTCTCTCTTCCCAGCCTCACCTGTCAGCCCCAGCAGAGCTCTGCAGCCAGGCTTTGTGCAAGAGGCAGGTGCTGAACACTTGAGCCACCATGTTCAACATCTCTGCCACAGCCCAGCAGGTCCCTGGACACTGGGGACATGGGGAAGGAGTAGTCTTCATGTGAGCTCCCTGGCATCCAGGCACCATCTCCAGCCCATCTGCTGAAAGACTGATGGAGCTCCAGGGAAGAACAAGGCACACTTTGGAGCAGCTCTTCCTCCTCAGCAGCAAGGAGCTAGAGGAATTGCTGGAATATTGCTGGAATGTGCTTTTCTTTGGGTTTTCATGAGGGCACTGCTGGCAAAAGGATGGGCTACAGATGACAGCAAGTAACTAGTGCTCCTTCACAGCAGCTGCACAGCACCCCCAGACCAGGCAAGCACCCCCAGACCAGGCAAGCTGCCCCTGTCCCAGCAACCCCACTGATGGACCCCTCTTTTTCTACTGTCAAGAGAAAGACCGAGCTAAGACACAGAGCAGCCCGTCTCCAAGACCTCGATTCCTTCCTCAAATGTGGTTCAAATTGGCTAATGTAGTAGGAGATTACTGGGGTAGAAAGGGTAGGATGGGTGACAGAATCCAATCCCGAGGGCCTCGTTTCTCTCAGAAGCTCTATTAGCAGACAAGAAGCCCTTTGCACACAGACAAACCCAAAGCAGAGGCCAGCAGTAAGGAAGACAGAAGGAAAAAGGCTTCCAGGGTTGATGCCAGCCCGGTTCACTGGCAGCTCAGCCCAGACCCTCTCTGGGCTCCCCCACACTGGCAAGTGGAAAGCCCTCTGCAAGGAGAACTTCCCTGCCATGAGCACAGCAACTGATGACACCAACTCAGCCCTAACTTCTTCCTCGCCTTCCAAGTTAACATCTTTAATTCCTTCCTGCAATACTGCTGGTCTCATGACTTCTGTTTTCTCCACGTGATCACAAAGGGGAAGATCAGGAAATAAACGCTGGAGCCCCTTTCTGATGGGGACAGGCTGAGAGAGTTGGGGTTGGTCAGCCTGGAGAGGAGAAGACTCTGGGGGAGGCTTTCTAGTGACTTCCAACCCCTGAAAGAGGCCTCTCAGAAGGCTGGGGAAGACTGTTCCCAAGGGCAGGGAACAGTAGGATGAGAGGTCATGGTTTGAAGCTGGAAAAGGCCAGAGTGAGGCTGGACAGGAGGAGAAAGGTTTGGTGGGGGTGGGGGATCCATAGAACAGGTTGAAAGTCCCATCCCTTGAGCCATTCGAGGTCAGGCTGGCTGGGGCAACCTAGTCTGGTGAGTGCTTGCCCTGCTTGTTGTAGGGGCTTGGTGCCCTTTAGAGGTCCCTTCCAACCCACCGCATTCTACGATTCCATTGCTGCAAAGCCATGTTAAGACAGGAAATCATTGGGATGTTCCTGCCCATGGTAGGGGAGTTGAAACTGGGTGATACTGTGGTCTCTTCCAGCCCTGACTGATTCTATGACTTGGTCTGGGATTGGACTAGATGATCCCTTCCAATCCCTAATGATTCTATGGTTCTATAAATATGTCTCTTGTCCTCACTGGTTTTGATGTTAGGATGCCAGCTGGCATCAGAGGAAGACTCATCCCTCGTCACACAAGCCTGTCCTGTGCAGAGCTCAACTGCAGCACTGGAAATGTCAGCACCCAGGAGCAGGGCTCCCTTATGTGGATTCAGTAGGCCTGGGCTGAGGTCTCAGCTCTAACAGCCCCCAGCTTGGGTTGACCTGGCCCAAAACACAACACAACCCCTTCTGACTAGATTTAGCTCAGGACTCCACGCTAGCCCTCTCTGTGCTGCTGCCTTGTCCCTCTGAGCAGTTCCAGCCAGTGCTTGTTAAACCTCATCACAAACCCTAAACCTCAGCGCAGAGCTGCCGTCACCGCCTCCAGCACAGCACCCAAGCGTTGTGATCTCTTCTGCACGACTCGAGCACATCATTTAATCTCACTACCTCATTTCCTCTGAAGGAAAATCCTTTCTCCACCTCTAGGATAAACGCTATCCCCAGCCCTAGGTACAGCTCACAGCACTGGAGGTCACTGGCCATGCAGGGAGGCTCTGTCTGCGATGGACACTCAATGGGGCCATGAAGAGAGGCTCTACCCGAGATGGACATTCAGATGGGGCCATGGAGAGAGGCTCTACCCGAGATGGACATTCAGATGGAGCCATGCAGAGGC
>VXBP01006058.1:0-35415 GCA_013400115.1 Rhinopomastus cyanomelas | reverse complement strand
AACCCCCCCCCCCCCAAGTAAAGGATGAAGTCATCTCTCCTCCGGTGATGAAACATCTGCCTGGAGGTGCTCGCAGCGCAATGCAACGTATTTTGATCACTGCTACATCTAATTACAGAGAAGAGGAAAAATTGCAAAGCAGGGGTTGGAATTTATTTCTTCCTCCCAAAAAAAAAAAAACCCACAAAACCACAACCAGCCCCACAACCAACCACACAGCATCTGAAGAACAATAGAAAAGCAGCAGCGGTGACAACCAGAGCAGAGGCAGCTTCCTCATCAGGCTTGAAAAACAGCTCCAGAATGTATCACAGAATCATGAGGGGTTGGAAGGGACCTCAGAAGGTCAACTAGTCCAATCCCCCCCGCCACAGCAGGATCACCTAGACCAAGTCACACAGGAACACGTCCAGGTGGGTCTTAAGCATCTCCAGAGAAGGAGACTCCACAACCTCCCTGGGCAGCCTGTTCCAGGGCTCTGTCACCCTCACCGGGAAGAAGTTCCTTCTGATATTTATATGGAACCTCCTCTGTTCCAGCTCATACCCATTGCCCCTTGTCCTATCACTAGATGACACTGAGAAGAGCCCAGCTCCATCCTCCTGACACCCACCCTTCACATATTTGTAGACATTAATGAGGTCACCCCTCAGTCTCCTCCTCTCCAAACTAAAGAGACCCAGCTCCCTCAGCCTTTCCTGATAAGGGAGGTGCTCCACACATCCAGTCCAACCAATAACCCAGCTCTACCATGTTTACCACTAAGAACATACAAAAAGAGGAGGGACAGCGGTGGTGGGTGCAGAGGGACATCTGCAGGTACAATGACCTTAATGATAAACTCATCGAATCACAGAACCATCAAGCTGGGAAAAGCCCTTCAAGATCATCAAGTACAACCATCCACCCTACAACCCCCAACCACTAACCCTGTCTGCCCAGTTGTTGAACCCTCCAGGGATGGTGCTTCCACAACCTCCCTGGGCAGCCTGTTCCAAGGCCTCCCTACCTGTTCTGGGAGAGACCCAGCCAGATCCAGTCTGACCCTCCCCTGGCACAACCTGACCCCATTTCCTCTGGTCCTATTGCCAGTCCCCAGCGAGAAGAGGCCAACCCCCACCTCACTCCAACCTCCCTTCAGCTAGCTGTAGAGAGCTGTGAGGTCTCCCCTTAGCCTCCTCTTCTCCAGGCTGAACTTGTGACTCATGTTCAAATCTCAAGAACAAGCATAGAATAGAATCATAGAATCATGAGGGATTGGAAGGGACCTCGAAAGATCATCCAGTCCAACCTCCCTGCCACAGCAGGATCACCTAGACCAAGTCATACAGTCAGTCTGGGTTAGAAGGGACCACAGGATCATCCAGTTCCAACTCCCCTGCCATGGGCAGGGATACCCCACCCTAGATCAGGCTGGCCAGAGCCCCATCCAGCCCAGCCTTAAACACCTCCGGGGATNGGGCTGCAAGTGCACACTGCTGGCTCATGTTGAGCCTCTCATCCACAAGCATCCCCCAAGTCCCTCTCCTCAGGGCTCCTCTCCAGCCAGTCACTTCCCAGCCTGTATTTGTGCTCAGGATTGACTCCACCCAGATGCAGGACCTTACACTTGGTCTTGTTGAATCTGATCAGGCTGGCTTGTGCCCACCTCTGCAGCCTGTCCAGGTCCCTCTGGATGGCATCCCTGCCCTCCAGCGTGTCTGCTGCACCACACAGCTTGGTGCCACCAGCAGACTTGCTGAGGGTGCACTCAGTACAAGCACTGGGCCATCAGGAGCCAACAAGCAGCACGGACACGGGCTCGCTCTCAAAACTGAGAGGCTCTGACAACGACCCCAGGCGGGGGCGGCGACACCACAGCTCTAGCAGGAAGCCCAGGTTGCCACAGGGAAGGTCACACGGAGCTGAAAGCAGGCAGCAGCCACAGCAGAGCCCTCGCATTAGCAAGAGAGGTCTCAAAGGCACAGCAGGCATCGCCACCCACACCCACTCGAGGTTCAGGAGGGGCTGATTGCTTCTCTTGTTTATCTCTGGAAAATTCTCCAAGCAGCAGTGGTGGGGTGCAGCCCCCGGGGCTCTGCTCGCCGCAGGAAGGAGCGAGCGGAGACGTTCAAAATAAAGCCCTCATCACCGCGGCTGCTATTTGCCCGTCTCGTTCTTCCAGCGCGAGGGGAGACCGCGGCCGGGCGGCAACAAGCACCACCTCCAGCAAGACCTCGCGTGGCACAGAACCAAGCGCAGACACCTGGGGAGCCTCCTCAACCGCTTCGCTGGTGACAGGCTGTTTGCAGCAGCTCGCAGGAAGGCGGCACAAAACAAACAGAAGGCTGCCTCCCTTCCACCCCGCTTCCCGCTGGATTCCAAGGGGGAGCTTGACTTCTTCCCCAACATTTCAGGTTTCCAGAAGAGGGGAACAAAAGGCTGCCTGTGATGGATGGAGCTTGGCAACGGTTTGGGACAGGTAGGACACTTAAAGCCATGGGAAGCTGGCCCAAAGCCTTCAGATGCCACAAGGAGACAAACAGCTGATGGGAAAGATGCCCATGGAGAGGCAGGGGGTTCCCAAGTCCCCTTTTTCCTTCACAGGTACTTGTGGCCAGTGGCTAGCTGGCCGCCATCCATGGTGCCAGCAAGCCCTCTGCCCAAACAATTGCTCAGTGGGGTCATACCGGCCACTTCTGATCCTGCCTGAGCATGAAGACTCCCAGACGAGCAGCAGGTCCTCTCTCAAGCCAACGCCACACGTGGATTTAATTCAAACCCATCTACACGTGAAGAACGGGCTGGAGTAGCTGGAGCCCACAGACCTCATCACCACCATGAGAAGAACAATCAGCACAGATGGACTTGGAAATCCTGCCTGTCCAGAGGAAGGTCCCTTTTCTCTGCCTTGTAGGTCCCCACCAAGTCACATCAGTCATGGAGAGAGGAAAAAATGTGACCCTGGGGGTCTCCAACATGGAAACAGACAGGAGGAAAAAGTTGTTGAGTCTGAGGGTGAAGGACCCTTAGAACAGGCTGCCCAGAGATGGGGTGGAGGTCCCATCCCTGGAGCCATTCATGGTCAGGCTGGCTGAGTCTCTGGGCAACCTGGTCTAGGGAGTGCTGGCCCTGCTTGGTGTAAGGGGGTTGGACTGGCTGCCCTTTGGAGGTCCCTTCTGACTCAATGATTCTATGAATTGTCCCCTTGAGACACGTGCATGTTGATGGAGGGAACACAGTCATCTCTGCAGAGCAACACTGCTCCTGTTCCTCACGCAGCCCAGATCTAGTGCTGACAAGGTCAAACACAAGAAGAAAGCTTGCCCAGGGCTAATGGGAGGCAGGGTTGGAAGATTAGTCACCATCCAGATGCCTGTGTTTGCAGGGGAGGCAGGAAGAAAAGACCAGCTGACGAGGGGCGGAGGGTGTGAGACACAAGATGGTGCAGGACTCTGTCTCTAGCATCCAGACCCCAGATCCACACAACATCTGGATTCCTCTCTGCATGTCCCCAACTCACCTCTTGGTCTGCATCTCCTCTTAAGGCCCTGATGGCTCTCTGGGACTGGCAAGTTCTTCCAAGCACCACCAAACCCCCAAGCTTGGGACAAGCAGGGTCAAAGATCCAAACCCTTAGCAGAACCATTTCTTCTCGGCTGCTCCTGCTGTTGTGAAGGACACAGAAGGCTGTTCCCCAGCTGCTCACCAGTCTATTTGGAGCATCACTGTTTGCCTAAGCAAATAGCCCAGACAGCTCCACAGATAGCCGACGAGACGGCTAATTGGGAAGGAGTTGAAGAGAACCACAAAGGAACAAAAAACGACGGGCAGGCAGCACCAAAACCAGCAAAGGACTTTGCTGGAGAGGTCTGGACTCCCTAAGGGCACGTTTGTCCTCCACAAGTTGTTCTTGCTGGCCCCTGGGCCACTGTCGAGAGCCCTGTCTGCAGTAAGCAAATAGGACCGTACTCCTGCAATTACACGGCAATCAGAGGCAAATTACATTCTTGCTGTTTACTTTCACTGTCCTTAATTAATCCGGTTATTAGACGATTAATGAAGCTTGTTTGGTGAAAAACTCATAGCATTTGCAGCGAGAGCTCGCACGTGCACCCCGGCGGCCGGCCCTGCAAAACCAGCCCAGAGGCAACAAGTCCGACCCCTGCGGCCAGCAGAGCCAGGGGTGACCCTGCAACCTGCCCCAGAGCTCAGAAGGGCTCAGGGCTCGGGTTTCCCAGCTAGCCCGCCACTCCACCAGTTTGCCACAGCAAGATGAGGAGCTGGGTCCTTCTGCTTAAGCTGACCACGCAGCCCCAGCTTGCAGGAGATGCCACCACATTGCCCAAAGCCAAGGCCCAGGAGAGCCCTGCTCCAGCAAGGCTAGGGCAGTCTGGAGACACAGACCTGCTGCTCCTCTCCAAAAGGCATCAGAACTCAAACAGGCAGCTCCTGGCAGTACAAAACCTGATGGAGAAGACACCCAGCTCTACCCCAGCCACCAGTCTCCATCTCCCAGCAGCTCCCAAGACACCCTGTCCACCTCCCCAAAGGTCACTCCAGCTTGTGTTTGGTTAAGCTGCTGCTAATGAAGTGGCACGTTGGGCTAATGGTCCAACTGCTGCACCAGGAGCATGAAAGACTGAGGAGAACTAATTAAACAGCTCATTTGCATACTCCAGCATTTCCGGTGCATGTATAGGGTTCCCATGGCAACCAGTACAAAAGCTGATGATGGCTTGTGGGTTTTATTGGGTTTTAAGTGCTGTTCCTTCCCTTTGTTATCCGCAGCAGATAAGAAGGGCTCTGTGAGGAAGGTGGGGTGACACCTGCCTGGGGAGGGGGATCTCTGCACAGGGACGTGCAGCAAGTGCAGCAGGGACTGATCCCACTCAGGGTGCCCTTCAATTCAGACAGCCCCAGAGCAGGTACTCTGGGGGTGGATGCACAGCCTGAGGACACCCTTGAACATAAATCCCTGACCTGATGCTGCTCTAGCAAAGAGACTTTCATGAGTCACTTTGTCACCAGCGTCACACACAACACACAGCTCCAGAGAGAGATTTTCCGGGGAGGGGGGTTGCACCAGTTTTCACAGCATGGAGCTCACTTGCCCTAGGGGCTGGCTACAGGGATCCCCAGCATGCAGACAGCTTTTGCAGGGGATTGCACCAGTTTCCACAACACAGAGGTCACTTGCCCTAGGGGCTGGCTACAGGGACCCCCAGGCTGCTGCTTGCAGCATGCAGACAGCCTTTGCAGGGGGTTGCAGCAGTTTTCACAGCACAGAGATCACTTGCCCTAGGGGCTGGCTACAGGGACCTCCAGGCTGCAGCATTCAAAACACATCAAACACTTTGGGACTGGGAGAAAGCCCCTAAAACACCTGAATCCCCAGTACAACAAAAAGGAAAGTGGGCACACGCCAGTAAGGATGGTGGTTCCCAGCAGTGGAGCAGTCCAACAGCACATTCCTTTCATCAACCCTCTCTTCCTAGCACTGAGATTCTGCTTTATTTCTTTTCCCCTGCTCTGTATTTCTGGCAAAAGCCACTTGCATTCAGATAAGGACCAGAGCCTGGGATCAGATCCGAACCCTCGGCAGCAGAGATCAGCGTTTTAGTGAATTAAATATATTCAAAACCAAACGTAACCTCTTAGTGCTCAAAAACTTGAGTGAGACTAACTTAAAGGAGAAAAAAAAAGCCAACAATCCAACCCATTTCAGGTCTCTCTGGCTGTGAACTGGCCTCGGGCCAATCAATTATCTTGAATTTATTCGTTATTCAACGTCTCTCCAACAGGCAATTTCCAGGCTGCGAATCGTAGCCGAGCGGTTCCTCCTGCCAGGGCCACTCGCTCATTGCAGAGGAGTCTGCAGGGAGGCAGCTTCACTGGGCTGCCCAGGAGCAGGGCTCAGCCCACGGCCACCCAGGACACTCGGGCTGGCACATCCAGCAACAAACAGTGTCAGGGGAGCTGCAGGGACACAGCTCATCTGACATCCAGCAGCATCACTAGCAGCCTGGGATGCAGGGAGCATCCCCCAAAAACAGTCCTGGGAATGGGGAAGTGGGACTGGGCTCACCAGGGGAACTGGATGTGACACTGGGGGGCTTTTTCTTCTCTCTCAAGTCACACACACAGGATAATGGCAGGATAAGAGGAAACAGCCTCAAGCTGTACCAGGGGAGGGTTAGAGTAAGACATTAGTTAGATTAAGACATCAGCTTGGAAGAGATCTCCAAGCTCATCCAGTCCAACCATCACCCCAACACCTCTGTGCCCACTAAACCCTCTTCCCCTAGGGCTACAGCTACTCAGTATTTGAACCCCTCCCTGGGCAGACTGTTCCAGCTCCTGACCACTGTGGCAGAGGAGAGAGTTCTCCTGATGGCCAACCTGACCCTCTCCTGGCCCAACTTGAGGCTGTTTCCTCTTGTCCTATGGCCAGTGACTGGGGAGAAAAGACTGACCCCCCTGCTCTCTCCATTCCCTGCTTCAGGGAGCTGTCAAGAGTAATAAGGGCTTCCCTCAGCTTCCTTTTCTCCAGACTAAACACCCCTTGTTCTTCCATCAGCCCTGTCCTCCAGCCCCATCCCAATGCACTGGAAGAAGCTGTGCTGGTGCTTCCTGCACCAGTTGCAGACTCGATCAGGGCTTGTGGACACCAGGGCTCTCCCATCCACCCTTGAAACACCAAAACAGAAGCATCTTCCCCTCTGTTCCCAGTCTATCCAGCATCCTAGAAAGATCTCCTAACCCACCACACTAGAAGAAGCCCCCTCCTTGTCCATCCAAGCGCTCTCCTCCCCAGCATTGTTTTCCTTCTCCCCCCCTTTTTTTTTATTCTCAATAAAAACATAATTACAGGCTTTTAAAAAAAGCAAATTATAGTGACATACTTTAATTATCTCCAAGCAATGGAGGACTAAATTACACAGTCAGGGAATCAGAGGTTACCTAAAAATAAAAGCAAGAAACTTCATTAAATGCTAATTGCAGCTTTCGCCGACAGAGTGAGATTTCAACACAAGCTGCCACCGACTTGCTCGACCATACGAGGGAACGTTGGCTCTGGGGGAGAGACCCTCACACACACACACAGAGAGAGGGGAAATCCAGGCAGGTGGAACATCCAGCTCCACTGCCCCCAGTGCTACCCTAGCTGGGTGCTGGAGACCTTCCACCTCACACTGGAGCACCCCGAGACTGCTCAGAGGCATCACTGATGGGCTCAGCAGAGCTCTCCATCCTCCTTCAGTGGCTTCCCACAGCCCAGGCAAATGAAGCTCGAGGTTTCCATTTGCATCTTTAAAGTTCCCAGTGGTCCAACGAGGGCCTGATGCTCGAGGCCAGAGGGTTCAGCTGGCAGTGGGTCTCACTGGGAGCAGCACTTTGTAGCACCGAAATGAGCTCCACTCGCTGGCTGCAGAGCTGGTCCCCCACTGCCGGATGAACCGCAGCAGCTGTCACAGGCTCTGCTGCCTTCTGCTCAAAATGCAAGTCACACCTTGCTCTGAGCATCTCTGGGCTCTCTGGGGGCCACAGCAGGAGAGGAGCTGGATGGAGACCCATCCCAGAACAAGGAGCAAACCACTTTCTACTCCAGCCCTGCTCATTCCATGCCCATCCTCCAGCTTTGGTTACTAATGGGGTTCAGTGGGGGATCTCCAGAGCCCAGGGTGGCAGGGCAGCGAGTTTTCCCAAGCCAGGGCCGTGGAGGAGCAGGGGGTGAGGTGGTGACAGAGCAAGGAATCTGCAGAGAAATGGTTTTGTTTTTCCATTTGCTACCGAGTTGACCTAATTGTGCTGCTGAAGTCTGTAATTTGCCTCTTGGAGAAGAGCATTAATGACAGGCTCCACGCTGCTGCTGCTCTGCATGGGGCTGGGGAGAGGAACCCACACAATGCTCCCTGCTCCACACCCCATCTGTGCTGTGGGAAGGGCAGCAGGACCCCAAAAGTTGCCCCTGGTGAAGGGAGCTCGGGAAAGCAGCTGGGGAAGAGCTATCACATAGGGGAGGGAATGATAGGATGAAGGGTCCTGGTTTGAAGCTGGAAAAGGGCAGAGTGAGGCTGGACGGGAGGAAGAAGGTCTTGAATCTGAGGGTAGGGGATCCCTGAAACAGGCTGCCCAGAGAGGTGGTGGAGACCCCATCCCTGGAGCCATTCAAGGTCAGGCTGGCTGGGACTCTGGGCAACCTGGTCTGGCAAGTGCTGGTCCTGCTTGGCATAGGGAGGCTGGACTGGCTGCCCTTTGCAGGTCCCCTCCAACACTCCAATTCTAAAAAGGCACCAGCCAGCCCCCCACACCACCCTGGCAGCAGCTCTCACCTCTCTGCAGACACCAGCAGCAGAGCCTGCGCCCTGCATCCATCTCAATGGCTTATAGACTGCTGCCTTTTAATTAGCTCTCGTAATCAAATCAGCGCCCAGAGTTAAGCAGCAGCGCATCACGAAGCGCTGGGTAAAGTGAGCCAGCCGTGCTGGGGAGGCCACTGCATCTGCTGCTGGAGCACTGGAGGGCCACTGGTCTGGCTGGCAGTAACGGTGCCAGTAAGTGCAGGGTTCAGCTGATAAAAAACAGGGCCAATTCAAAAACTGTTTTGAGAGCCGCGGGGTTGGAGCTGGGCAAATATTTTGCGTGTCTGCTCGAGAGCATCTCTAGATCGTTTAAGCTGAAGCCTGGGAGGAATAGGGCTGGGTGAGTGCAGAGCACACTCACACCAAAACAAGTACCCACGTGAGGACTCTCCCGAGTTCAGTCTCTGCCAGAGCCAGCGAGACGCCGGGGTAGTTATTGTGTTTAAATAGGGTCTGATGCAGCAGGGAGACATGAAGCTACTTAAAATCGTGTTTAACCAAGCAGCTTCTTCCCCCAGCATCAAGCCAGCAGCTAAGCTCCACTTTGGGATGTGCCACCCCAGACAGGGAAATCCAAACCCCAGCACTCAAAGCAGTAGCTCCTGAAGCTGCCAACAGCTAGTTCTGCTCTGACAGCTGCAGCAACCCAGCCCGAGGTCAGGACGCAGGGTCCTACCCCTGGGATGGGGCAACCAGATGTATTGATACAGGCTAGGGGATGACTTGCTGGAGAGAAGCCCTGTGGAAAGAGGCCAGAGGCTACCACAGGATGAAAAGCCGGTCAGGAGCCACCAACATGCCAGCCACATCCTGAGCTGTATCAAAAGCAGTGTGGCTAGCAGATGGAGAGAGGTGATTCTGCCCTGGTGAGACCTCACCTGGAGTCCTGCATGCAGCTCTGGAGCCACCAACACCAGAAGGATGTGGAGCTGTTGGAGCAAGAAGAGGCTTGACCCCCTCTGCTCTGGGGCAGGCTGAGAGAGTTGGGGTTGGTCAGCCTGGAGAGAAGGCTCCAAGGGGATCTTCTTGTGACCTTGCAGTCCCTGAAAGTGACCTCTCAGGAGGCTGGGGAAGGCTGTTCCCAAGGACAAGGAACAATAGGACCAGGGGTCATGGTTTGAAGCTGCAAAAGGTCAGAGTGAGGCTGGACAGGAGGAAAAAGGTCTGGAATCTGAGGGTGGGGGATCCCTGGAACAGGCTGCCCAGAGAGGGGGTGGAGGTCCCATCCCTGGAGCCATTCAAGGTTAGGCTGGCTGGGGCTCTGGGCAATCTGGTCTGGCAAGTGCTGGCCCTGCTTGTTGTATGTGGTTTGAACTGGCTGCCCTTTGGAAGTCCCTTCCAACCCAACATATTCTATGATTCCAGTGCTCAGCTGCATTTCTAGGGGATCAGGTTGAAGGTAGAAAGGCCTGCGAACAAGAGAGACGCAGAGCAGCAGCTTGAAGTGGCTCTGGCCAGCCTGATCTAGGGTGGGGTGTCCCTGACCATGGTAGGGGAGTTGGAACTGGATGATCCTGTGGTCCCTTCTAACCCTGACTGACTGTATGACTTTGTCTGGGTGATCCTGCTGTGGCAGGGGAATTGGACTGGATGATCTTTTGAGGTCTCTTCCAATCTCTAATGACTCTATGAAGTACTTGAATGTGAAAATAAGTTTGTAAGGAGATGGATCAGCCACATTCCCACCTCACATCCAGCTCTGGTGTCTACACCATTCCCTGAAGAACCACCCAGGCATCAGAGGATGGATTCAGCCACTTCTGAGCCTGAAAGACCTGCTCGATGGCAGCAGGGTCAGTCGTCAGCCACAGCCTCACCAAGAGCTCAGAACATCCCTCCTCATTGACACCACAAGGGATGGGAAAGGGCTGCTGCAATTAAGGTAGAATCCAGCCTTTTCCTCTCATTACCCTGCAGAACCTGGGGTGGGAAGAAGAGCAGAGCAGCTTCTCAGAGCTACAGGCAGCACCAGAGACATCAAGCCGGGTTTTCTGGGAGCCCTCTGAACCAGACGGCGATTCACATGGCAGCCGACAGTGATGGATGCGATGGGAACGGAGCCGGCTTTCTCCTCTCCTGAGGAGCTCTTTTGACAAGTGTGATCTTATCAAAGTCTCAAGCTTTTCATTACATTGCTTTTTTCCTTCCTTTTTTTTAAAACTCCTGCCTTCGAGCCACTCTCTGTCCTCCCAGTGCTGGCACAGAGCAGTCACGCTGCCCCCCGGGCACTGCTCAATGGCTTGAAGAGGTATTGGGACACCCCTCCCCAGGACACCCATCCTGAGGGACCCCCCCCAGAGCTCTGATTAATGCACAAACACACATAAACTGGGGGGGACATCACTCAGGTCACATACAGACACCTCTGGCTGGGGAGGAGCCCGTGCAAGAGGATGGGGAGACACCTCAGCCTGGCAGAGGGTCCTGGGAGCACTGGTTAGCAACTGACTGAATAGGAGCCAGCAGGATGGCCAGGTGGCCCAGAAAGCCAATGGCATCCTGGCTTGGATCAGCAATAGTGTGGCCAGCAGGACTAAGGATGTGATTCTCCCCCTGGACTGGACACTGGGGAGGTCTCCCCTCAAGAACTGGGTGCAGCTGTGGTCCCCTCACCTCAGGAAAGAGATGGAGGGGCTGGAGCAGGTCCAGAGGAGCAACAAGGCTGGGGAAGTAGTGGAGGAAAAGGCTGATGGGGAGAGGCTGAGGGAGCTGGAGGTGTTTAGCCTGGAGGAGAGGAGACTCAAGGGGGACCTTCTCCCTATCTCCAGCTCCCTGAAGAGAGGTTGGAGTCAGGAGGGGGTCAGGCTTTTCTCCCAGGCAACCAGCACCAGGAGGAGAGAGCAGGACCTGAATCTGCCAGGGGAGGGTTAGCTTGGATGTTAGGAAGCCCTTCCTCATGGAAAGGGTGACTAGAGCCTGGACTGGACTGCCCAGAGCAGTGGTGTTGTCCCCATCCCTGGCAGTGCTGAAGGACAGCCTGGCTGTTACCCTTAGTGCCCTGGTCTGGCTGATGTGGTGATGTTAGGTCCTGGGCTGGGCTGGATGAGCTCAGAGGGCTTCTCCAGCTTCAGTCATTCTGCAATTCTATGATCTCAGCACCTTCATTTCCTCCATCAAGTCAGGATGTCACCACCAGCTCTAGTCTGTTGCTGGGCACCTAAAGCAGCAGGATGGAGACTCCACCACTCTGGGGAGGGTAGCAGCACCTTCCTCTGTTGCCCTTCTCCACCTCCCAGATGCTCTCCAGAAATAAACCTTGGACCAGCCTCTCCTTGCCCAGCAGCAAACCAGCACAATCACCTCCTTCCAGAGGGCCTTTCCCAGACCACAAGCACAAAGATCTTGGCAGCAAACACCCCAAACCTCCCCAAAACACCAAAAATCAAGACTCAGCAGCTACTTACCTTGTCCCCCAAGATGGGCTGTTCCAAAGAGCAGGGTGGACCCAAGAGACAGGAGCAGAGCTCCCTTGCAGGAAGGGCAGAGCTGCTTTAATGAGATGGCAACTCCCTAATTAGCAGCACCCCAGGTTGCTCCTGATGGGGAGGGTGGAGCTGGTCATGCCTCCAAATCACAGACTGGGAGGAAGGGAGGGGCCATCTGGAGATCAGCCAGTCCAAACCCCTCTGTCAGAACAGGATACCCCAGAGCAGATCCCCCAGGAAGAGTCCAGGCAGGTTTGGGATGTCTCCAGAGCAGAGCTATCACAGCCTCTCTGGGCAGCCTGAACCAGGGCTCTGGGACCTCACTTGGGAACTTCTGTTTAGGTGGAACCTCCTGAGCTGCAGTTTGTGCCCAGTGCCCCTCATTCTGTTGCCGGGCTCCACTGAGCAGAGCCTGGTCCCATCCTGCTGACACTGGCCCTTTAGTAACTGATCAGCATCAATGAGACCCCGCCCTCAGCCTCCTCTTCTGCAGGCTGAGCAGCCTCAGCTCTCTCAGCCTCTCATCATCACGCAGATGCTCCCATCCCCTGAATTATAGAACCATCAAGCTGGGAAAAGACCTTCAAGATCAGAAAATCCAACCATTCACCCTACAACCCCACCTACTAACCCCTCTCCCCAAACACTCCTGCTGCCCGGTTGTTGGACCCCTCCAGGGTTGGTGCCTCCACCCCTCCCCGGGCAGCCTGTTCCAAGGCCTCCCCACTCTTGCTGGGAAGAAGTTTTTCCTAAGATCCAACCTGACCCTTCCCTGGCACAACCTGACCCCATTTCCTCTGCTCCTATGGCCAGTCCCTAGGGAGAAGAGGCCACCCCCCCACCTCACTGCAGCCTCCCTTCAGGTAGCTGTAGAGAGCAGTGAGGTCTCCCCTCAGCCTCCTCTTCTCCAGGCCCTGGAACCTTCCCTGAGCAGCCTGTTCCACTGCCAGAAAGCTGAAAAAGGAGGAAACCCTGGAATCACAGAATCATAGAATCATCATGGCTGGAAAGGACCTCCAGGACCATCAAGTCCAGCCCTCATTCCAATGGAAGGGGAATTGGACTAGATGATCTTTCGAGGTCCCTTCCAATCCCTAATGAATCTATGATTCTTTGATCTCCCTAACCCCTAGACCACAGCCTCAAGTGCTCTAGCTACTTGGTTTCTCAACACCTCTCAGGGTGGCAGGGGGATTGGACTAGATCTGTCGAGGTCCCTTCCAATCCCTAATGATTCTGTGATTTCACTACTTCCCTGGGCAGCCTGTTCCAGCACCCAGCCACTCTCCCATGGAAGAACTTCTTCCTAAGATCCAATCTAAACCTCCCCTGACTCATCTTGAGGCCATTTCCTCTCATCCTACCATCACTAATATGGGAGAAGAGGCCAGCAGCAGCCTTGCTACAACCTCCTTTGAGTCAGCTGCAGAGAGCCAGCAGCTCTGCTCCATTCCTCCAGCCTCAGCCCACACCTCGGAGAGAAGCAACCGAGCTCCTCTCACAAGAACCCCAGAACATTAGGGATTGGAAGGGACCTCCAAAGATCATCCAGTCCAACCTCCCCTAGATCCCGTTGCACAGGAACGTGGCCAGGTGGGTTTTAAGTGTCTTCAGAGAAGAAGACTCCACAACCCCCCTGGGCAGCCCCTTCCAGGTCTCTGTCACCCTCACTGAGCAGAAGCTTCTCTCCCTACCCCAACCCTTCTCACAAAGACCCCACTTCCAGGAGGATGACCTGGAGAGGAAAGACGTAGAGCCCAACAACACCCTCAGCCACCCATCAACCCAAACCCCTCTAGAACCTGCAGTGAAGAGTCACCAGGAGCCGCCAAGACACGCTGAAGTGCAAAACCATGGTCTTTTTATTAGAAATCTCCTCGTATAAAAATGATCATGCTCTACACAGTCATCGAGTTAATTCATAAACATCCAGGCACTGAACTTCTTTTTTTTTTGTGTGTTTTTGTTTTTTGAACTGGTCAGTACATAAAGCAGACAGGTTTCAATCCATATGGTCATCACATACATGAAGGAACCACCTATAGAAATCAGCACTTTGAACACGGGTCTAGGTTGTATTTTTCTTGTCTTTTTATTTTCTTCTCTTTTTTTTTATTTTATTGAACTTTTATGTGTTTTTGGTTGTTTTTTTTTTTAAAATAGAATTTTTCCTGTTTTTTTTCTTTTCCAACATAGAGGATTTTGATGGGAAACAGGAGAGAGAAGAGAGAGAGTGAAGAGGGACGGCGGAAGACAGGAACAAAAGCCCGATGGAGAGGGGAGAGAAGGAAGGAGAAGGAAAACCAACCCCAAAGAAAGGAAACGAAAACGAACGGAAGGTTTCTCCACAACCACAAACAACCTCACAAATTCCAGGAACTGGGAAAATGTTGGGTCTGTTTTATTATTATTATTATTATTCCTTTTTTTTTCCCTTTGCCCAGATACAGGAAAAAAAGAAACCGAACCCCAGAGACTTGCTGAGAAGTCCGTCGCCTCTTCCCTGCGCTGCATCCCCCTGGCTCAGCCTCATCCTCCTCATCCTCCGTGGGGAGGCCACGCGCTGTCACGGTGGTTGGTGGTTGAGTTTTGATTGTTTCTCTGTATTTATTGACTTTTTTTTGCTGCTGTTGAGCCCAGGTTGCTCTGGAGAGGAGCATGTGTGTGTGTGTGTGTGTCCCCACCCCACATCCCCATCCCGTCCCGCTCCAGAGATGCTGCGAGTCGGCTCCCTCTGGCGCCGCGGCAGCCGCAGCCTCGCCCCGTGCCGAGCAGGTCCGTGGCTGGAGCTAAATTGCGTGGTTGCTATAGCTGACGTAGGTCTGTTTGGTAGCCAGTGCTGGAAAAGGAGAGACAAACCCCCTGTGGGTCACTAAGTTCATTGGCCCCTTCTGGCCTCTGTCACCCCTTCTCACCTCCATCCCCCTGTTGGTCTAGGTGATCCTGCTGTGTCAGGGGGATTGGACTAGTTGATCTTTCGAGGACCCTCCAATGCTTAATGATTCTATGATTCTATCACCTGAACATTGTGCTGGTGGGGACATGATACAGAGTTTGCTCACGGACCCCCCAGCACTCAGGATCGCTCCCCGAGCCCCACACGGCAGCTCTTATGGGGTCTCTGAAGAGACTTCAGACCTTGGGATGTGGTGGGAGCCATGGGGGATGTTCCCATCCACTTCCCTCAGCAACCCCTCTCAGACAAACCCGCAGGTGCTCCACGTTCCCAGAAGCTCATCCCTGTAAGACCCCAGTCTGAGGTCCAGTTGGGCCACCCACACTCCTGCCCACAGCAGCAGCACTAAACCAGCCTGGCTGTGTCCTTCACCCTGTGCCCGAGTGCTGGAGGAGCAGAGCAGGTACCCTGCTGCCACCTTCTCCCTTCCCCAGCCCTCAGAATGGGGAAGGAGGAGGCAGTGATGGGTTTACAACCACCACATGCCCCAGAATGCTGCTGGGGCTACTGGAGGAGCCAGTACTCCGGGAGAGCTGGAAGCAGCAGCTTGCAGCACCGGGCTCCTCTCAGCACTTCAACTGGGCTCAATGCTCCCTGGAGACCCCACCGTGAGGTCCACAGGGCTCAGCAGCCACCAGCCCTCCTTGCTCCAAGGACATGCAGCAGATGCCCCAGGCAGCAGCAGACTGGGGTCCTCTGAGGAGGAGATGGGACACCCAGCAGCCCTCCATGGGCACTCTGGCACCGGCTGCTCCCCAGGGTGGGGGTGCAGCTCCTGGGGAGCCCACAGGTACCTCCAGCCTCATGTGGAGCATGACCAAATTGGGGTGACAGGGGGATCCCTCCCCACTGCCACGCTGGGGTAGGACCACAGAGCTCAGAGGCTGACAAAAGCCATCTCAGTGGCAATCCACAGCGGTAGATGGATTGGGAAGATGCTGCTCATGAAGAGGCATCATGGATGGAGCTCATTACATGGACGTGGAGGTCCTCCAGAAATGCCAGAGGATGTTAAATAGCTCAGGCTGGGAAAGGGAGAGCGTGGGACTGCAAGGACAACTTTGGCTTCCCATGGAAATGCTGCTTGGTCTCCATCCCAGTGATGCTGGAACCAAGAAACTCAGCTGGTACGAGAGCAAGATGTGTATTTCCCTGGGGATATCGTAAAGAGGTGGGTGCTGGTCCCTCCTTGCAGGTCAGTCATGACAGAGGAGAGGGACCAGCCCCAGGCTGCACCAGGGAGGGGTGAGGCAGGACAGCAGGGGACTTTTCTTTGTCCTGACAGAGCAGCCAGGGACTGGAACAGGCTGCCCAGGGAGGGGGTTGAGTCCCATCCCTGGAGGTGGTTCAAGATCATTTAGATGTGGTGCTGAGAGGTCTGGTCTGGTGGTGACCTTGGTAGACTTGGGTTATTGGCTGGGCCTGATGATCTCAGGAGTCTTTTCCAAGTGGAATGATTCTGTGATTCCATGAAATGGGATTTCCCTCCAGCCTAAGAGCAGCTCCAGGCACCCAGGGTGGGAAGAATTCAATGTTCCCCAGCCAGCATCTCGCCCAGAGATGCTGCTGCATGAACAGGGCTCCAGTCACCTCCCTGCCACCACCCTGCAGCATTTCCCATGGGATCATAGAATCATTAGGGATTGGAAGGGACCTCAAAAGATCATCTAGTCCAATCCCCCTGCCACAGCAGGACCACCTAGACCAGGTCACACAGGAACATGTCCAGGTGGGTTTTAAACGTCTCCAGAGATGGAGACTCCACAACCCACCTGGGCAGCCCCTGCCAGGGCTCTGTCACCCTCACTGAGAAGAAGTTCCTTCTGATGTCTATATGGAACCTCCTCTGTTCCAGCTCATACCCATTGCCCCTTGTCCTATCACCAGATGACATTGAGAAGAGCCTGGCTCCATCCTCCTGACACCCACCCCTCACATATTTACAGACATTGATGAGGTCACCCCTCAGTCTCCTCCTCTCTGAGCTGACAATGCAAACAGGCACCAGATCAGCTTCCCAGCACCATTCCCAGCCCTGCGGGAACTGAGTTACCTTGTGTCTCCAGATTCTCACAGAGCTCTGATTTGGCCTCTCCATTGGGTCGGAAACCTCCCTTCTGTGAGAACTTGTTTGACATGGTGGCCGCGGTGACCACCGCCTTGAGGCTCCGCTTGCGCTTGGGGACGTTCTGCTCCGGGTGGAAGAGGATGATGTACACCTTGGGCATGTAGAGCATGCCCAGGGACACCGAGGCACTCAGACTCACCGAGATGGTGAGCGTCGTGGTCTGGATGTACATCTGCAAGACACAAGGGCATGAGCTGAGACCCCGGCCTGGCCCTGCAGGGTCAGCTGGGGAAGGAGGGAACAGCAGCATGGAAAGGCTGTGGTTAATTAGTGAAGGGGTGAGGAGCCAGGGTTGGAAACGTTGGCAGCAGCAGGTCTTAAACACCAGACTCAAGTTCCATGGGCCAAGGTGCACCCAGAGAACCTCCCACACCCTCTCCGCCCTCCCCAGCACCCACAACCCACCCCACCAGCCACAGGATGCTGTGGTGACAGGGACGGCAGGGACCCCCACTGCCAGGGGCACCCCCTGCTCACCCATCTCCCTGCAGCAGGTAACTCCCACTCCCCAGCTGGGTCCCTGCGCCGTTGTCATGGGAGTCACATCTTCCACACCGGCGCTGCCTTTCTGCAGTCAAAACTAATTTCACGCTCACTGTCCAGGACTAACAGTGACAGATGTTTTGCAAAATGAAAGCCCATTAATCTGGCTGTAGAATAATCCATTTTTCTACGGCGGGCGCTTGGCAGGGCTCTCGCGAGCCGGGGGCATCCGAAGCGGGCGGTGACGGGAGGTAAAGACACCCTCTCCCTCCGCCCATCCCCACCCTCTCACCTACGAGCAGCGTGGGGCGGCTGGGCGGGCAAACCCATTCGTGAACATCTCTGCTCCAGTGTCATCTCTGCCCTGTCTTCATCCCTGCTCCATCTTTGCATCATCTCTCCTCATCTTTGCTCCATCTTCATCCCTGCTTCTTCGTCATCCCTGCTTTGTCTTTATGCTGCTTCATTATTATCCCTGCTCCATCCTCATCCCTACTCCATCATCCCTTCTCCATCTTTCCTCCTTTACATCATATTGCTCCATCTTTGCATCATCGCTCCTCATCTTTGCTCCATCTTCATCCCTGCTCTGTCCTTATGCTGCATCATTATCATCTCTGCTCCATCTTTCATCCTTTGCATCATCTTGCTCCATCTTTGCATCATCGCTCCTCATCTTTCCTCTATCTTCATCCCTGCTTCTTCGTCATCCCTGCTCTGTCCTTATGCTGCTTCATTATCATCCCTGCTCCATCCTCATCTCTGCTCCATCTTTCATCCTTTGCATCATCTTGCTCCATCTTTGCATCATCCTTCTTCATCTTTGCTCCATCTTCATCCCTGCTCTGTCCTTATGCTGCTTCATTATCATCCCTGCTCCATCCTCATCCCTGCTCCACTGTCACCCCTACTCCATCCTCCCTGCTCCATCTTTCATCCTTTGCATCATCTTGCTCCATCTTTGCATCATCCTTCTTCATCTTTGCTCCATCTTCATCCCTGCTTCTTCGTCATCCCTGCTTTGTCCTTATGCTGCTTCATTATAATCCCTGCTCCATCCTCATCTCTGCTCCATCCTCCCTGCTCCATCTTTCCTCCTTTGCATCATCTTGCTCCATCTTTGCATCATCTTTCCTCATCTTTGCTCTATCTTCATCCCTGCTCTGTCCTTACGCTGCTTCATTATCATCCCTGCTCCATCCTCATCTCTAGTCCATCCTCATCCCTGTTCCATTGCCACCCCTACTCCATCATCACTGCTCCATCCTCATCTTCACTCCATCCTCATCTCTGCTCTGTCCTTATACTGTTCCGTCATCATCTCTGCTCCTTCCCCATCCCTGCTCCCAGCACAGGGCTCTGTCCTCTCCTCCATCGTAGCTCCTGTGCTGGGTACCTCCAGGCTGGGCAGGGAGAGGGGTCCTTAGTCTTCAGCTGCCTTTTCCAGCAACTTTTTGCTGCAGTTCTCAGAGGCTGGGGCTGGTTTGTAGTTGCTATCAAGGTTTTTAGAGGGTTAAGACACTTTCTGAGGTTTATCCCATGGTTCAGTCACAGTCTGGTGTCCAGGACACAGATTCTGCTCTTCTGCAGTGGGATTTAGTGCCCTGACTGGTGACAGAACCTGGGCAGAGGCTTTCCTCACCTCCAACTGCCCATGAGGGGCTCACGAGAGCAAGAGGGTGACTCAGGACACAAGCTGAGCACAGGGGCTCTACATGGCTGCCTGGGGAGAAGGTGCATGAAGGCAGTTCCATCTGAGGAGTGAGAGCTGGCAGGAGCCAACAGCTCCAGCTGGGGCCATCATTCCACCTCAGAGCCTTCATCCTACCCCAGGACCTTCACCCCACCCCAGGACCTTCATCCCACTCCAGAACATTCATCCTACCTCAGAACCTTCATTCTGCCCCACCATCTTCATCCCATTTCAGAACCTTCATCTCACCCCAGAACCTTCACCCCACCCCAGGACCTTGATTCTATTCCAGAACACTCACCCCACCCCAGGACCTTCATCCTACTCCAGAACATTGATTCTACCTCAGAACCTTTATTCTGCCCCAGGACCTTCATCCCACCCCAGAACCTTCATTCTACTGCAGAACATTCACCCCACCGCAGAACACTGATTCTACTTCAGAACATTCACCCCACCCCAGGACCTTCATCCCACCTCAGAACCTTCATTCCACCCCAGGACATTGATCCAACCTCAGAACCTTCATCCCACCCCAGGACCTTCAGCTCCCAGACATGACCAAGCCAAGAAACACTTCACTCTCTCCTGCTGCTTCAGAAACAAACACGCAGCCCCCAGAGAGCTTCAACTCAACCCAGAAGGAAACCAGAACCAAAAAAGCCATCAAAACCAAAGCCCCGACACCAGCTCTGAGCTCTGCGTCAGCGCCAAGGTCGTGCTCGTCCCCAGAACACAACCTCTTGCTGTCACGTGCTGCTGGTTGGCTGGTCCCCCCTTCTCTGTGTTTCACACGTGGAGCCAGTCGAGGCAGGTTTGGGAAATAAAAACGTCACTCCATCACGGAAAGTCACAACAGATCTTGGTGTCAGAGTATCTGCTCTGCTTTGGGTTTTTCTTGGGGTTTTTTGGGGTTGTTTTTTTTTTGAGGGAGATTTTAGCTAAAATTGTTCAGACATCAGAGAGGCTGAGAGAGTTGGGGTTGTTCAGCCCCAAGAGGAGAAGGCTTCAAAGGGACCTTCTAGAGACCTTGCAGTCCCTGAAAGGGGCTGTCAGAAGGCTGGGGAAGGCTGTTCCCAAGGGCAGGGAATGACAGGACTAGGGGTCCTGGTTTGAAGCTGGAAGAGGGCAGAGTGAGGCTGGACAGGAGGAGAAAGGTCTGGAATCTGAGGGTGGGGGATCCCTGGAACAGGCTGCCCGGAGAGGGAGTGGAGGTCCCATCCCTGGAGCCATTCAAGGTCAGGCTGGCTGGGGCTCTGGGCAACCTGGTCTGGTGAGTGCTGGCCCTGCTTGTTGTAGGGGGGTTGGACTGGCTGCCCTTTGGAAGTCCCTTCCAACCCAGCACAGTCGATGGTTCTGTGATCACCACCAGCATCCTGGGCCACAAGGACCAGACTTGCTGGGAACGAGGGCAGCACTGCGATGCCACCTCAGTGCTCCCCAATCCCAGGGACCATCACAGCTCTGCTGGGCACCAGCAGGACACCCAGTGGGACACATCTGAGGCTCTACAACCTCCACCTCCCCATGTCCCCAGCCCAATCCTCAGCAGATGCCCTTCAGTGGAGGCTCCCTTTGCAGCCCCACAGTTTCCATGTTCCCTGCCTCAGCACTCGGAGGTGTCTCAGCCAAGAGGGAGAGAGCAGACGAGCTCAAGCCCAGCCAAGACATCTCCAAGGGATCTTCCCCCACACTCCTGAGCCTGGGACTCCCTCCACCAAGATCCCAAGTGGCACCAGCTCCAGGATCTCCACACTCCCCCCATCTCTTAGCCCTCCCCAAGCCCCTGCAGCATCTTTGGGGGGTCTCCTGGGATCACTGTGGAACTGAGAGGCTCTAAGTTCTTCACTATAAAGATGCACTGGCCAGGAGTGTCCCCGATTCCTGCAGCCCACACTAACCTCCGCAGCGCTGCCTCACGCCGCCGCGGGTCCCTTTGCAGCTCAGAGAGGAGTATTTTTAGCCTGGAGCCTAAGCACAGTTCACCTTCAGCCACAGTCAGACGCCAAATAAAAGACAACAAAACACAATAAAATAGAAAAAACAATAAAATGGAAAACAAAACCAAAATCAAATAAAAAATAAAATAAGAGAAAATAAAACTAAATAAAACTAAATATAACTATAAAATTAAAATGAAATAGTAAAACAAAATGACTGTTTCTTAGGATTTTGGTTCCTACTCTCTTATCTGGTTTCTAGCTGAGGACCCCCCTCTTGTACCTCTCGGCCTCAGGGCGATGCTGCTGGCTTGAGGGACTGCAAGAACCCTAAATGACCCAGCACAGGGTCCCCAGGCTGTGCTCAGCCTTTGCCCCAGGGCTGGGTGAGCCCATCCTGTCCAAAGGGAGCAGCCTGGGCTCCAAGCAGAGCCCTGCACAACTCGAGCTGGTCTCAAAGCCAATCCCTCCCGGTCACTGGCCACCACAGAATGGCTTACAGGCTGGGTTGGGTTGGTCCAGCCCCACCCCCCTGCCACGGGCAGCGACACCTCTCACCAGACCAGGGTGCCCACAGCCCCATCCCATCTGGCCTTGGACACTGCCAGGGATGGAGCAGCCACAAGCCCCCTGGGCAACCTGTTCCCAGGCTTCAGCACCCTCACAGGGAGGGGTTTCTGCCTCAGATCTCATCTCAGTCTCCCCTCTTTTAGCTTGAACCTATCTCCCTTGTCCTAGCACCAGAGTCCCTCAGAAAACCTCTCTCCAGGTTTTCTGGAGCCACTTCAGGGACTGGAAGCAGCTTTGAGGTTCCCCCAGATCCTTCTCCTCTCCAGGCTGAACAACCCCAACTCCCTCAGCCTGTCCCCAGAGCAGAGGGGTCCCAGCTCTCCGATCATCCCTGTGGTCTCCCCTGGACTCTGTCCAGCAGCTCCACATCTTTCTGGTGTTGGAGTGCCAGAACCGGACACACGACTCTGGGCAGGGTCACACAAGAACAGAGAATCTCTCCCCTCACACTGCTGGCCACACTTCTCCTGATGCAGCCCAGGACATGGTTGGCCTTCAGGGCTGCAGGAGCACTGCTGGCTCACGTGGAGTTTCCCAGAATCAGAGAACATTAGGGATTGGAAGGGACCTCGAAAGATCATCCAGTCCAATCCCCTGCAGCAGCAGGATCACCTAGACCAAGTCACACAGGGACATAGCCAGGCAGGTTTTAAACATCTCCAGAGGAGACTCCACAACCTCTCTGGGCAGCCCCTTTGAGTTTCTGATCACAGAATCATTCTGGTTGGGAAAGGTCACCGAGCCCAACCACTCGCCCAACTCTCCCAAGCCCACAGCTGATCTCCAACCCCAGGAGGGATTCCTGGCACCATCACAGGTACCACGAAGGGAAAACCCACTCAACCCTCAGCCAGTGCTGCTCTGCAAACCACCGGACAGTCCTTCTCGCTCCTTCTTCTCCTCCCTCACTGCAAGCAAACATGATAACCAGAGGAGCAGACAATGACATCGCTGTCCCGCGGCTGCCTTATCAGAGCAGGAAATTGTCTCTTTCTTTAGATTCTCTGTTCCTGCTATTTCTGTAGCCCGCTGGGATCGGCAGGGATGAGAGGTTCTTTGGAGAAAAGGCTTGGGGGACTTGTTAGAACAAAATGCCACCTCCATGCAAAGTTGTCGGCGGGCGTCAGGCAAAATCAAATCAGAAGGGAGATTCTTATCCGACTCCTCCGGAGCACCAGGAACCTGGGCTGGAGGCTCCAACGGGGTCAGCGTGGTGGTGTTTAGGGGCTGTGGGGCTGCCCCGTGGCATCCTCAGGACCCAAGACAAACTGCAGCCACGCTCTGTGGGGAGAACGGCAGCCCCGATGGTGCTTCAGGCTTTCCCAAGTGTATTGAGCCAACGGAGCCTCACTCCTGGCAGCAAAATGGGGTGAACTCAAGGGGGTCCCTCCATGCGGCAACCGGGGGATGCCCTATGAGCATCATCGCAACAACGTCCCAGAGCCAGATCTTCTCTGCTGTCTGTGTGACGACACCCTTTAGCCCTTTTACCTCCCTAAAGAGGGTAAACCAGCAGCTAAAGCACCGAGGCAGCACCCCACTCCTTTGAGTCCAGACCCCACCACTCGGGGGCTGAACCCAAACCCCACAAACCCTTCCCCGGCACCGCTCAGCGGACGCAGCGACAGGCATCGAGAGCAAGCGCGCCGCATCCGAGGGGAGTTGGGAACGTCGCTTCTCCCGCCTCTAATCAGCTTGTTAGCAGCCTAATAACAGAGGAGCCCTGCACGTTACAAGCCCCCGAAGTGAGGCAGAGCCTATTGTCGAGTGGCTGCCTGACAGCCAGCTTTCGGCAGCCCTAAATTATCCCATGACAAGCTGCAGTGAAGAGGTGAGCAACCTTGCGCATAATCTACAATCATTATCATTTCCATCTTTATTACCCACAGTATGCCGAGCACATTAAGGAGGCTTTAAGGGAGCTTTTGTTTTGTGGTAATTTCTTTAAAAACCTGCTTTCTTGTTAGTATCTCCCCTGCCATCTCATCAAAATGGAAATGCTGCAAGAACCTCCATTTATTTCCTCTAACTCTGCCTCACGCTTCCAGCCAGAGCGGGCTGGCTCGGTGGAGGTAGTCTGGTTGAGCTGAGGTTAAAGATTCCTGTGTAGATCCTACTCGAGCTCTGGGGCTTGATGGTCTGAGATGTTAAAGGTGCCTCTATAGACCCTCCCTGAGCTCCAAGGTTTGATGCTCTGAGAAGTTAAAGGTGCCTTATTAGACTCTCCTCCAGCTCCAGGGTTTGGTGCTCTGAGAGGATAAAGGTACCTCTTTAGACCCTCCCTGAGCTCCAAGGTTTGATGCTCTGAGAAGTTAAAGGTGCCTTATTAGACTCTCCTCCAGCTCCAGGGTTTGGTGCTCTGAGAGGATAAAGGTACCTCTTTAGACCCTCCCTGAGCTCCAAGGTTTGATGCTCTGAGAAGTTAAAGGTGCCTTATTAGACTCTCCTCCAGCTCCAGGGTTTGGTGCTCTGAGAGGATAAAGGTACCTCTTTAGACCCTCCCTGAGCTCCAAGGTTTGATGCTCTGAGAAGTTAAAGGTGCCTTATTAGACTCTCCTCCAGCTCCAGGGTTTGGTGCTCTGAGAGGTTAAACATTCCTGTGCAGACCCTCTTTGAACTCTGGGGTTTGGTGCTCTGAGAGTATAAAGGCACCTCTTTAGACCTTCCTTGAGCTCCAAGATTTGATGCTCTGAGAGGATAAAGGTACCTTTTCAGACCCTCCTTGAGCTCCAAGGTTTGATGCTCTGAGAAGTTAAAGATGCCTTATTAGACTCTCCTCAAGCTCTGGGGTTTGATGCTCTGAGCAGCTCTCCAGGTCATGCCTGAAACTCTGGTGTCCACAGCAAAAGGTCTCCCAGCAATTACCCCATTACCCCACTGTGCCAAGTCCACCACATCACAGGGGAAACACGTGGAGGAAACAACCCCAGTCACGACGGGTCCAGAGAGGGGATCCAGGCAGTGGGTGACCCCGGGGACTGCCAGGGAACAGCAGCCCTGGGGTTTATTTGTCACAGGCAGCGCGGGGCTGGCAGGCGTGAGCTGTTTGCCGTGAACATCAATCGCTCCGTGTTTTGGCTGCCAGGCAGAGAGGATTTGGGTCTCATTCATGAGATTTGGCGTCTTTGTTCTCACTCCCTCTCACTTGAGCACAGAGCTTCAGCGGGGCTGGCCTCGATCCCACGGGTACTGGCACCGGGACCACTATATAGCAGCTGATGGTGGGGAGAAGGTGTTTCACAGCACCTCTGGAATTATCTGGCCTGACCTCGTCTACTCTGTGAGCAAAGTCCCACTTGGAGTCGCAGGGGAGCCTGGTCCCCAAACCATTCTGGCTGCCCCAAGAGCTTGGTGCCACCCTGCCCACTCCAAACTAGCTGAGAGGTTCATTATACAAGAAGGACATGAAGGGGCTGGAGAAGGGGCAGAGAGGGGCAAATGGGTTGGTTAAGGGTCTGGAGAACAGGACTGATGGGGAGAAGCTGAGGGAGCTGGGGCTGTTCAGCCTGGAGAGGAGGAGGCTGAGGGGAGACCTCACTGCTCTCTACAGCTGCCTGAAGGGAGGTTGCAGTGAGGTGGGGGTTGACCTCTTCTCCCTAGGGACTGGCAACAGGACCAGAGAAAATGGGGTCAGGTTGTGCAAGGGAAGGGTCAGACAGGCTCTTAGGAAAATCTTCTTCACAGAATGAGTGAGAAGCCTTGGAACAGGCAGCCCAGGGAAGGGGAATGTCCCTGGAAGGCTTCAAACATCAAGTAGTCTTGACCCCCTAGGGAACAGGGTTTAGTGGGCAGAGTGGGGTTGAGGGGATGGTTGGACTGGATGGTCTCTTCCAACCTGCATGATTCTGTGATTCTGAAGACACCATGGACCTGGAACTGCCCTAAGTACTTACTGTCCCTAGTCCACGGGGCAATGGGGCCACCAGAGGAGAGTAAGGAAGTCAAGAAGAGTGAGGAAAACCACAAACAAGGAAGAAGAAGATGGGGCCAGAGGCAGTGGCCAAGGAGTCTGCAAACCAGCTCTTCCCACTATGATTCCCAAGCCTCCAGAACCACAGAGAAGCATCTGTCCTCCCCTTAGGACACGGCAGCCTTCATCACCCCACTTCCTCACAGCCCACAGAGCCAGCAGCCAGAGCCCCTCCCCTCCTCCCTTACCTTCTCCGCCGACTGCGATGTCCCAAAAAAGATGGGGATGAAGGCCAACCACACAATGCAAGTAGTGTACATGGTGAACCCGATGGGTTTGGCTTCGTTAAAGGTCTCCGGGACCCCGCGGGTCTTAATGGCATAGACAGTGCAGGTGACCATAAGGAGCATGCTGTACCCGAGCAAACAGATGAGGGACAGGTCTGAAATGTCACATTTGAGGATGCCCCGGGCAAAGTGGGGGTTTGTAGTCCGCTGGTCCTCGTAGTCGATGACCGAGTGCGACGGGTCCACGATGAACCAGATGCAGACGCCCACCAGCTGCAGCGAGATGAGGCTGAAGGTGATGACGAGCTGCGAGGCCGGGCTGATGAAGCGGGGGGCGCTCACTGACTTCTTGCCCTGCTCGAAGATGCGGTAGATGCGGTTGGTCTTGGTGAGCAGGGCGGCGTAGCTGATGCTCATGCCCAGCCCGAGGAAGATGCGGCGCAAGGAGCAGGTGCTCAGGTCGGGCTCGGCGATCATGAGGAAGGTGGTGGCGTAGCAGAGGAAGATGCCCGTCAGCAGGACGTAGCTCAGCTCCCGCCCCGACGCCTTGACGATGGGCGTATCGTTGTAGCGCACGAAGGTGATCACCACGAAGAGGGTGGCGATGATGCCCACCACGGCGATGAAGACGGGCACCACGGCCCAGGGGGAGCTCCACTCCAGCTTGATGATGGGGATGGGGGTGCAGCTGGTGTGGTTCTCGTTGGGCCGCTCGTTGAAGTGGCACCGCTTGCAGTGGAACTCGTCCAGCTGGTACTGGTAGCCGTCGCAGCGCTCGCAGTGCCAGCAGCAGGGAATGCCCTTCACCAGCTTCTTCCGCTCGCCCGGCTTGCAGGGCAGGCTGCAGATGGAGCTGGGGGTCTGGCTCCCACCCCCTGGCCACAGCATGCTCTCCACCTGCAGGGTGAGAGGGCACCAGCCCCACTGATGCTCTAGCTGGGTATCCGCCCAGCATCCCCGGGGTGTGGCGTGATGTTCTGCTCCTGCTCAGGGTGTCTGGCCCCTCACCCTGCCAGTACTTCCCACCAAGGACCCCAGCCCTACCCAGGGGACAGGGAGGCAGTGAAGCTCTCTCTCAGCCTTTTGGGAAGATTCAGCACCAGAAACTCAACCCAAAGTCCATCCTTCCCCAGGCAGAACCCCTCTGCTCTGTTCTGGCTTCTCCTTCCCTTACCAGAGCTGCAAAGCTGGAGGCCCAGAGGTTGTGGGGACAGGTGCTGATGGGGGGGTCAGTGTGGCTGAACCACAAGTGGGTAACTCTGGGGGCACCCTCCCCTGCAGCAAACCCCTGGTGTGGCTGCCTAACTGAGCACCCCAGGGTTCCCTGGGTGCCAGTCGGGTTTGCTACTCCCTGTGTAGACTGGGTGCAGCAGAAACATGCAGGAGCTTCCCCTGGGCACCAGGCAGCCCCTCAGCCTTACCTTGAGGTGGAGCTGGTCAGTCCATTGCCCGATGACCTTGTACTCAGGAGTGGAGTTCCTGATCTGGTACTGGTAGATGTCGTACCGCCCCGGCGCGTCTCCGTTCTCGTTGAACGTCACAGGAGTCCCAGCAATGCCTGCGGGAGAGAAAGGGCTGAGCCTCCACGGCACAAGGGTGCCCTGGGCGATGGGCAGAGGCTCTGGCTTGGTGCTTCCCCCTGGACACGGGGTTTCGAGCTGCTGTGTGGGCACAGGGTGGAGGAAGCAACTGGGGAGGAGGACACTAAGCCCAAACCCAGCTGGAGAAGGGATCCCTGCCCTGGATGGAGCTGGTTCCACCAGCTGGTTTGAAAACAGGAGGGGAGAAGTGGTTTGAAAGTGAAATCAAGTTGAACTTGTGCAGATAAACACTAATGAAAGGGAGGAAGAGAAGAGTCAAGCGAGAGGGGGAAAATGACTAAGGGTGGCACTGCAGAGGAGATCACAGCGTGGAGATAAATAGAAGTAATAAGGGGGACAAGGCAGAAAATGTTTATTAAGCAGATAGAACAGAGGGAAAGATGCATTTCCAGAGGAGATCTGATGACAAACAAGGACATGGCAGTGTGATTCAGCTGGACCTCAGCCAGCAGCGATGGAGGGGAGGGACAGTGGGCAAGGGGAGAGGCCGTGAGGACAGCAGGATGGTGCTCAAAAGGCTCCCAGGAGATGCAGAAGCTCAGACCTGCTGCTCTGCTGCCAAAGCACCCCATCTCTGCACCCAGCATTGTGACTAAATGGGGGGTGCTGCTGTGTGATCCATAACGGGGGTCAACGTGGGGCTCCCAGGGCTGTTTCTCCCACCACCCCAGGGATGGACAGACCTGAGAAGTTGACATTGCGGATGTACTTGAGCAGCTCCACCCCGTCCACCGGGTCCATCCTGGGGCACAGGCCCACCTTGCCGGGACACAGGTTCTTGTGCATGTTGTGCAGAGCGTGTCCCATGGCGTAGACGGCGTCGATGACAAACTGAACCTTGCCCTCCTGCTCGTACAAGGAGTCCTGCCCGATGCGCTCGCGGTCTGTGGGGACACACCGGGCAGAGCTGACACCCCCCTGCTGTCCCAGCCCTTCCTCGAAGGGGTGTTTCTGGTACAGCCAGGCTCTGGAGAACAACCTGCTCCAGACTGAAGCAGCTGGAAACTCCAAGGCCATTCCCAGAACCACAAACCCACCAGCCAGAGGGAAGTTTATGGTACCTGGGCATCGCGGGAGAGCTCTAACCCCACACTGCTGATTTATCCTGCAGTGCCAGTCCACGGCATCATCTGGGGCTGCACTGCCAGGGCTCAGGGCTTGAGCCTCTCATTGCTGGTGTTTCCCTTGTCTGGAGGGGTCAGAAGGGACAACCAAGGGGATACTCAGTCCCTCAGAGCTCACACTGGGAAGGTCTGGGGTGCATGAGGTGGCCCCCAGCAACCAAGACTCACATCCACTGGTACCCAACCTACCCCTTTGCAATGCAGCTCTGAAAATGCGGGTGGTGACACCCAGCTGTGCTTCTAAGACCCTTTGAAATGTCACATCCTGGTGCCATGGGACACCCCCATGCTTCCACATCCCCAGGCTGCACCAGGAGCTATGTCCCACCCTCAACCCATGGTCCAACCTCCTTCAGCTCGTCAGAGGCTTCCACTGGCTCAGAGTCTATCAGCAGCATCAAGGCACTGCCCAGGCTGTATCCATCATGGGCTGCTTGTCCTCCAGCTCCATCCCAAAGCCTCTTGTCACCCTGCTGCCCTCATCATCCTCCCACCCCGCCGACCCCATAGCCCTTGGCAGCCTCCTTGGCCATCCCAGCTCACAGAATCCTGCAAGGATCTGGTAATTACCAGCGACAGCTGCCTCCTGTGCTGTCTCAACCGCCCTTAATGGGACCAGAGACGTGTTAATCACCCAGCAGAAGGCTGTTAATTACAGCTAAGGCAGCATCTCCCATGGGTGAGGCCATGGTGGAGGGCCATGACCTCGGCACTTCCACCACTGCCTCTGCAGCACGACCAAGCCAGCTCCCCAAAGGACACGGCTCCCTCAGCCAGAGCCAACGGGGACGGGTGCTCCTCAGGGAGATGAAGGCACTTCCTTCAAACAGCCATGTGCCTGCCCTTGCGACCAAGCGAGCCAGTGGGCATCTTGTTGCCCACAGAATCACTCTGAGTGGGAAAGACCCCCGGGACCACAAAGTCCAACCATCTACCCTACCTTACAAGTTCAACCCTAAACCCTCAACACCTGTCCCAGAAACAGGACAAGGAATATTGGGAATAAGCTTGAATATAGGAGGTTCCACCTCAACACAAGGAGAAACTTCTTTCCTGTGAGGTTGTCAGAGCCCTGGCCCAGGCTGCCCAGATTGGTTGTGGGGTCTCCTGCTCTGGAGACCTCCCAAAGCCACCTTGACTGTTCCTGTGGGATCTGCTCTAGTGGAGCCTGCTCTAGCAAGGGGGCTGGACTAGATGATCTCTAGACGTCCCTTCCAGCCCCTAACCTTCTGTGCTTCTATGATTCATCCTCCAGAGAGGCAGAGGCACCCTAAAAGCCCTCTCAGGGTGTCCAAGATTAACTCTGCCCCTCTCTGTGCAGATGCTCCCCAATGGAAGGTGAGGATGAGCAGGGAGACCAGGGATGGAGCCCAGGCACCAGCAAGCAGCAGCTGCTGACCCCCTCTCTCCCCCATCACTGCAGGAAGGTCGGATGAAGGCAGCACTGGACGGTCCCGAGAGCCGCCTGCCCGGAGGTCTCCGCGTCGGGACGGAGAGCGAAACCAGCCCGTGACAAGACACGAAAGCAAATGGAGAGCGAAGGGATCGACAAGCAAAGATGCTATCAAGGAGGTGAATTTATAGCCCATCCTTCAACGTTATAAAAATGCTTTTGGACTACATGGGGATTACTCATGCGAAACCCGTCAAGTTCTCCTCTCTTCCGCGTTATTGACAAGAGCGATTCATCTTCTCCCTCGACTGGGGGCCTTTCCCCGCGTTCGTCTCTCGAGGCGCAGCCAGGCCACTCTATCTTGTCAGGATAATTACCCATTAAAAAATGACTGTGATAGACTGTCCAGGGGAGCTCAGCCTGGGGCGGGTGTCCCAGCCCCGCTGCCGCCGCAGAGGATGCTGAGCCTGGGGGATGAGCAGGACCCACCCCAGCTCCTTGGCTGGAACCTCAAATCCCACACAGGTCCCAGCAAATAATAACAACCTGCTGTGATGACAGCCTGTGGAGGCTGGATCTTCCTCCCAGACATCCCTCTGGCCTGCAGTGAGCAGCATGGGCTGTCACAGAGGATTGTCGTCCCCCAGGGTGTCCCACTGGCTGCTTCACAGGGCACCGCTGAGCGGAAAGCTGAGGCTCCTTCCCAACATGGAGACAATAAATCTCCACCAAACCCACAGCAGATTAAGGGTTGTGGAAGGGATGTGACCCTGCTGATTATCATAGCGGGGTCAGGCGTCCTTCTGCAGGGCTGCTAATTAATTTCTGAGTGCATGAAGAGCCTCCACGGACATCACTGGGAGGATGGACACAGATATCTGCTCAAGAGGCGGATGAGACGGGATTAGCATCAATTCCCATCACATCATCTGTGTCGGCTTTCGGCAGGAGTTAATCAAAACTGCTTCTCTGCAACAAGGGTTTGAGCTTCCCTCAGAGCCAGGCTTGGCCAGTCAGTGGGTATGGAGGGGAAGGTCAGCAGAGGCTTTGCTGGGACATCTCTGCCCACTCAGACCCAGCCTTGGCCAACAGCAGCCTTTTATCATCTTAACTCCATGGACAAGGGGCAACGGGTGTGAGCTGGAACACGGGAGGTTCCACAACAATCTGAGAAGGAATCACAGAACGTTAGGGGTTGGAACAGACCTTGAAAGATCATCCAGTCCAATCCCCCTGACACAGCAGGATCACCTCGACCAAGTCACACAGGAACATCTCCAGATTTTAAATGTCTCCAGAGAAGGAGACTCCACAACCCCCCTGGGCAGCCCCTTCCAGGGCTGTGTCACCCCACCATGAAGTTCCTTCTGATATTTATATGGAACCTCCTCTGTTCCAGCTCACACCCACTGCCCCTCGTCCTATCACTAGATGATACTGAGAAGAGCCTGGCTCCGTGCTCCTGACACCCACCCTTCACATATTTAGAAACACTCATGAGGTCACCCCTCAGTGTCCTCTTCTCCAAGCTAAAGAGACCCAGCTCCCTCAGCCTGTCCTTTCCAGGGACATGATCCACTCCCTTCATCATTTTCATTGCTGTCCAGCAGCTCTGTGTCCCTCCTGAACGGAGGAGCCCAGAACTGGACACACTACTCCGGATGCGGTCTCATCAGGGCAGAGTGAAACCTCTCTTGATCTGCTAACTACCCCCTTTCTGATCCACCCCAGGATGCTGTTGGCCTTCTTGGCCACAAGAGCACATTGCTGGCTCCTAGCCATCCTGCTGGCCACCAGGACCCCCAGGTCCCTCTCTCCTGCACTGCTCTCCAACAGGTCACTCCCCAGCCTATACTGGTACCTGGGGTTGTTCTTGCCCAGATGCCAGACTCTACACTTACCCAATGTCTCTCTGCCCAGCTCTCCAGCCTGTCCAGGTCCCACTGAATGACAGCCCAGTCTGCAGGGGTGTCGGTGACACCACCCAGCTCTGTGTCATCAGCAAACTTGCTGACAGTGCACCCTAACCCCTCATCCAAGTCATCAATGAATAGGTTGAATAGTACTAGACCCAGTACCGACCCTTGGAGGACTCCACTAGATCCAGGCCTCCTACTTGACTGTCCCACTGACCACCACTCTCTGGCCTCTATCCTGCAGCCAGTTCACGATCCACCTCACTACTTGAATGGGCTGCCCAAGGGGGTTGTGGAGTCTCCTTCTCTGGAGATGTTTAAAACCCACCTGGACATGTTCCTGTGTGACTGGATCTAGGTGACCCTGCTGTGTTAGGGGGATGGGACTGGATGATCTTTGGAGGTCCCTTCCAATCCCTAACGTTCTGTGATTCTCTGAAACCCCTGGGCTGACTGGCACATGTAGTGCCAGCTAAAAAAACCCCAACCCTTATATTAGGAACCCAGCAAGCAGCAAAACAGAAAGGGAAAAGAATATGAAGAGTCACAAATAAAGAAGGAAAATCAAATCAAAGCTCCTCTCCTCTCACCCACGCGGCTGCTCTGCATTTATCCGCTGCCGGTCAGGGTGTGCAGAGAAATCCCCAGCCCTGCTTCAAAGCAGAGGGACCATCCAGCCCTGCTAAACCAAGGCTGCTAATTAGCTCTCCTGGAAAAGGAGCAGCCTGGGGGGTGGCTGGGAGCATCCTGCAGTCCTCACATGGGTGGCAAAGCAGAGAGGACCCCCAAGCCTTGTCCCCATGACCTGTCCTCCTGCCCTCTGCCACATGCCATCGCACAGCGAACTCAGTGCTGCCGTCGGCTCCATCTCCAATTGCAGCCCCCCAGCATCTCCCTGCCTGCACCTACCTGTGTGAATTAGAATCCAGAATTATGCAGGTTGGAGAAGACCTTCAAGATCATCAAGTCCAACCATCTGCCCTACAACCCCCCAACCCATCTCCTCTAACACCTTGCCTGCCCATTTGTTGAGCCCCTCCAGGGACGGTGTCTCCACCTCCCTCCCCGAGCAGCCGGTTCCAAGGCCAATTATTAACAGTTTGGTGGCCAGCAGGATCCTCCCATGGGGGTCATCCCAACCCAGAAGGGTCAAGGATGCAGCCCAGCAGTGGGACTTTGGAGGTGAGGAAGGATGCCGGGGAGAACCTACTGCAGGAGATGTGTCCTGGATCCTGATCCCAGCAGAACAGCCCAGTGATGGAAATACCAAATCCTGATAGGTGCTAGAGCTGGTTTTGAGGACAATGTGAGTAGCAGCACCCCAAAACTGGTGTCCACCCCAGCCTTCACCCTTCATTTGTCTCCCAGCCCTCTCCTATAGATGAGTGAGAGCTGTGAGCTGCCCTGTTCAGTGGCAGGACCCCTCAGTTTGGTTTCCAGGATGGAAATCCAAGCAAAGCTGTCAAGCTGTTGGAAGTCTCTCTTCCCTTTTTAGGGTTTGGAACCTTGGGAGTTTGGCTCAGTTATGTAAGAGCATTGTGATGAATCCCTGCATGTCTCTGCCTGTGTCATTATAAGGGAGTTTTCTTTTTGTGGGGGGTGAATTAGAAGCTCTGTTGCCTTTTTTTCCCCTAGATTGAATAAGTTTAGGTTTTTCACCTGCAATTCATAAGTGGGTTTTTTCAAAGCCTCCCTGGACTGTTTCTATTCCTCCCCATTAGCACTTGAGCTAAATTAGCTGGTTTCAAATAACATTGGGGTTTAAAACCGTACTGAGGTTTTAAATCCATGACAGTTTGTTGGGGTTTAAGATGTTATTTGGGTCCTAAACATAGGACAGGTGTTGGGGCTTAAACTGCTATTGGGGTTTAAAAGGTTGTTGGGGGTTTTTAACCCATGACATCACGTTGGGGTCCACCCAAACCTGCAGTTCATGAGGAAAGTCCCTGTAGGAAACAGCCCCATACAGGACATCACAGGGCTCTGCACAGGTAGTTCTTTGCTTCATCGTGATGCTTCCCCTCTCCTGTTGGCTGCCAAACGAGCCTCAGGAGATCATTTATGTGCTGACAAACTCAGATAATCTAAAGACAGTTCCTAGGACATTTGCCACGTTGTGGTTTCAGCTGCCTCCACTAATACCTTGGCCCTGAAATATTGCTTCTTTAAATGCTGCTTTGCTATCAAGATGAAGAGATCAGTGGTTTGCAGGACCTGCTCATGCATCTCCTGCTGCTGGGGGTGGTTTGTGATGGGATAGGGCAAGGTGAGGAGCTCTTGGCTTCCCAGGGACATGGCCATGGGCAAGTTTTCCTGCCTGTCCTTGCTGCTTAGCCACAAGACCACCTGGAAAGCCCTCACAGAGACGTGTCCCTGCACCCTCAGTTGAACCTCTAGGGACTGGCTACATGGGAGAGGCTGTGGAAGCACCATCCATCCCAAAACCAGGGTGAAAACCAGACCCTTCACAATCAAACTTTCCAGGCACGGCCAGGTCCATCCACACCCGTCAGCACAGCACTTCCACTGCCATCCGTCCCGAGGTGACGGAGAGGAGGCGGGGGACTCGCCAACGTCCCCAAGTCCTGCCACGTCGCAGTCTCTGAGCCGCCGCGTCGTTATCTGTCTTCAGCTGGTGCCAGGCAGGCAGTAAATCTCTCCCATCTCTCAGTAAACATGTCACCTCCTTGAGCCTCCAACCATCACCTTGGCAGCAGTGCTGTCAGCAAGACAGATCCCCTGGCTCCCTTGTTTACTGCATTAATCCCTACAAGGCTCTTTTAGCTGGAAAAATGCACAGTGGGGGGTGAGGAGGGGACTGGGGGTTGAGATCAGGCTCTGCTAGGATGAGCTTCACTGCCTGCAGTGGCAGAGGGGTAAAGCTGTAAAGCAGGTTGCAAGGAGACTTGGTGTCCCAGGGTCATCAGCAACTCTTGGAGCACCTCATACCCCCCCACAGCCTCGGTGCTGGCTGAGCAAGAGATGGGTCCTGACCTTGAGCTACCAATTGGCCCCACTTCTCCACGACCACCCCTACTTTTGGCCTGCTGAGGTGAGAGAGGAGCTGCTTCCTAGGGAGCAAAGAGGCACCAGTTCCTTTGCACCCTCCACGGGGCACTGGAGGCTGTGCCAAGCACAGAGTGGGAAAGAGCCAGTTGCCCAAATGCTGTGAAACAGCAAAATTCAGCCCCAGACCCCCTCAATCTGGGTGGGTTGGTACCTGCAGAAGGCAGAGTTGAGGGAAAGGAGATGTGCAAGGAGCACAAGTGAGAGGGAGCAGCCCTGGGAGCTCCGTGTGGGGACCGTGCCCCGTTGCAAACTCAAAGCCAAGCAGGCTCCGCGCTCTCCCAGGTCACACACGGGTGCACACAAGCCCTTTCGTGCAAAACTCCTGTCCACTTTGACGTGAACCACCACAGCCACCAGCCTGGCAGGCACGGGTGAGCAGCTCTGCATCAGTCATGGTCCTCTGGCTGACACGGGTCAACAGCTCTGCATCACCCACTGCATCTGCATCAGCATTCAGAGCCTCAGTATTAACAACAACAATTCCATCGCAGCTGAGGTTTTTGCAACGGAGAGAAGATCTTAGAGATGACTCCTGTGTCCTGAAAGTGATTCTGATGGCAGTAGCTGTCTAAAGG
>VXBP01006057.1:961-14941 GCA_013400115.1 Rhinopomastus cyanomelas | reverse complement strand
CTCCCGAAGCAGCTGCAACCTACCGTGGCTCCCTAACCAGCCACGGCCCCAGCCTGACCCCACCGCTGGCGCGCCGTCAGGAAGTGACCCCGGCCGCAACTTGCCGTGGGTGCACGGTCCTGCCTCATCGTGGCCCCACACCAGAGAAAAAGCCGCGGACGCTGCAGTGCCCAGACCGAAGCAGCTCCCGCCGCCGCGTCAGCACAGTGCCCCTGCTGCTTGCCGCCGCACTGCGCTCAGACTGGAGAAGCAAGACTCGTGCAGATTTGCCATCACGATCCCCCACCACGGACAGCCTTCAGCATTGGTGAGCTGGGCTACTCCTCTTCCCCCTGAGACAGGAGAGGGAGAGGAGAGCACGTCTGGAAGACCCTCTTGGCCACGTGTGGAGTGTGGGGGGGGTGTGGCCCTGCTGACGCCATGTGATCGGTTGCTACACTGATTAGCAATCCCGAGTTTCGATGCCTGAGCCACGCTACGGTCCCGACCATCTCACTGCACTGAATACACCAATATGGTGAACAGCAAAATGGCGTTTATTGTAGCAGGTGGCATGTTTATATAGACTATCACAAGCTATTGAATACACACAGCAGTGGCTGATTGGTTAGTGGGACATAACCTGCGGTAATTGGTTAGTAGAAGGTGAATCATCCTTTACTTCTACATAGCAACTTCCACAGCTGCCCTGCCCCTTAGCAACCACACAGCATAGCAGCAAAATACACAAGGCATGGGGAGGGCCTTCCCGCGTACATGGCGTTATACCCCGCAGTTCACCTATACAACAGTCGGTCTCCATGTTGGACCCCACACATGGCTGGGGCCTTGTGACTGGGCTGCCGCCATTTTGGAAAGAGTGATCAGCAGGAGGAGAGGCTGTTTGTCATTTCTGCCACTGAGAAAAGACTGGCAGCGCTTAAAGTTTGGGGGAGAGCTCCTTCATGCTTATCTGAAGAAAGCAGAAGGACTCGGGAATCCTTAAACCTCGGATCAGAAAGACAGAGACTGGGTTCTTTGAAATGCATGCAGCTGCACAGAGGTGTGGGCGCTGGTCAGTCAGGCTATCCCTATGTGTTGAGCTGGAGAAGCCACGCTGAAATGCATGCGGCTGCTCCCCTGATGGAGCTTAAGACTATGACATCTTGTCTTGTCTCCAGTGGCCAGGGAGAAAAGACCAACCCCTGTCTGACTACAACGACCTTTCAGATAGTTATAGACAGCGATAAGGTCACCCTTGAGCCTCCTCTTTTCCAGGCTAAACAAACCCAGCTCCTTCAGCCTCTACTCATAAGTCTTATCTTCCAGCCCCTTTACCATTCGAGTTGCCCTTCTCTGGACTTGCTCCAGAACCTCAATATCTTTCTTAAACTGTGGGACACTGTGCTCCCAGGTGACCTTATTGTGGCCTTCCAGTATCTGAAAGGGGCCTACAAAAAGGCTGGGTAGGGACTATTTAGGATGTCAGGCAGCGACTGGAGTAGGGGCAATGGAGCAAAGCTTGAGATGGGTAGATTTAGAGTGGATGTGAGGAGGAAGTTCTTCAGCATGAGAGTGGTGAGCGCCTGGAATGAGTTGCCCAGGGAGGTGGTTGGGGCCCCATCCCTGGAGATGTTTAAGGCCAGGCTGGATAGGGTTCTTGGCCAGCCTGGTCTAGAGTGGGGTGTCCCTGCCTGTGCTAAGGGTGTTGGAACTGGATGATGGTTCCTTCCTGGAATCAGGTCCTGAGTGACTCTGATTCCATGGCTTCTCCAGTCAGGTGAGCCTATTCTGACAGGGGGATTGTACTGGATGATCTTTTGAGGTGCCTTCCAACCCCTTATGATTATATGATTCTATGATTCTAAGACTGAAGTCGTTTAAGAGAATCAGGGCAGGCGATCGTGAGATGTCCTCCAGTTGTTTGTAGAATATTTGATCAACCTTGTCATCCTGATTGGGTGGTCTGTAACACACCCCAAGTACAATGTCAATCTTGTTAGCTAACCCTGTAATCTGAACCCACAGGCTCTCTACTCTGTCATCCCTGATCTCAAGTTCTGTGACTTCCAGAACTTCAGCAACATACAGGGCCACCTTCCCGCCCCTTCTGCCTCGCTTATCTCTCCTGAGTAGTGTATACCCATCCAATCCAACACTCCAGTCCTGTGATTCATCCCACCATGTTTCAGCGATGGCAATTATGTCATACATTTCCTGGCATGCAAAAACTTCAAGTTCCTCCTGCTTGTTGCCTGTACTTCGTGCACTAAAATATACACACCTCAGTTGGGCCGATACATTTGTCTTCAAAGTGGATTCACCATCCACTATCACCTCCTGAGAGACTTCAGTACCATCTCCTTCCCCCTTCAATCCTAGTTTAAAGCCCTCTTGATGAGGCCTGCCAACTCATGGCCTATTATCCTTTTACCCTTATTACATAGGTGCAACCCACCTGAGTCTAACAAACCATGATCAATAAATGTTTCCCCGTGATCAAAGAACCCGAAGTTCTTCTGTTCATGCCAAACCCTGAGCCACCTGTTAATAGTAAGGATTCTCTTATGTGTCTCACTATTCACCCCTGCTGTTACAGGAATTGAGGAAAACACTATCTGCAAACCTACTCCATCCATAAGTTGACCAAGTTCCCTGAATTGCCTTTTAATAGTCTTGACTCCCCTCTCACTAGTCTCATCACTGCCAACAAGAGTAAGGATAGTAAAGAGAACATAGAAAGCAAGAAAGAAACACGACTTAACAGAACAAAGCGGCATCTGCTACCCTACCTGCTCGCCCTGCCTGCGCGAACTGCCGCGCAAACTGCCTCTCTATAATCCAGTCACAATCCTGTTTGCCGACTCTTGGTCACCGTGCTGCCTAGAAGCTCTTAACCTTAAATACTGGAAGCCAAGCCCCTGCCGAGACTCCTCCCTTCCAGCTGCTGCAAGGCACCTCTGGGAAATCTACTATTTAATATTACTTATATAAAGACACAGGAGATAAAAGAGTTTCAGAGAACATTTGGAGAATGTTTAAGGTTTCATGGAATCCATTTTGACAGCTATTTCACAGTGTAACATGAAATTGTGAAATATCAACCCCACTTGGCTCTCGGATTTCCAAAAATGGGCTGTTCTCTTAAATTGCTGAGCTACTAAGGAAAAAACTGACATACCAAGAAAGAACACTTTGAGTGGCTCTTAAACGTCAATATCTTTTTGAACAAAATGATTTCATATGCTACTGTCATGTCACTGGTTGTTCTTTATACACAGTTCTGCTTTTTAAAAAAACAGACATTGTGGATAAATGAGTTTGATTAATTATTGCTCAATTTTTTCTTTTTATGTAAATATAAAACTACAGTCACTGAGTATCAGAATACGGAGTTCAGTGAAAAATAAATGTGTCAAAACACTGAACATAGATTTTTCTTTCTACCCTTCTCTCTCACATTAATATTCACATTATATTAAAACTGTATTGGGAGCATAAGTCATCTCTAGGGTTTAGAGACAATGGAAATGAGTTAAGTAAGTTTTCTCTTTTTTTAAGAGCCTATAAGCTTTCTCTTTTTTTAAGGTCAAACAATACAACAAGTATTAAAATATTTTCCCATGATCTGATGTAAGTGTACTTCTACAGCACCAGAAACAAAGAGTTGGGGTTTTGTTGTTGCTCTTGGTTTTACAAAAAAAACCCCTAACAGTACTGACTAAAAAACAAAAATAAGGCAGCTCCCCAGCTTTTCCAAGAACATTTAGCTCTGAAGAAGGCAATCTCAACAATAATAACTTAATCAGAGTTAATAGAGTAGAATAAAGAAAAAAAACAAATTAAAGCTCAGCCTTCTCACTCAGCAGGCTGAGTGGTGTCATTCCTGACAGTAATTACACGGTGCGCTGCTACATACAGGGCATAATTTTATGTTTAGTTGATATTTGTATATTACAAAAGAGCCTACCCAGCAGCCACGGTTTTGAGTCATACATTTTAATCATTGTTTACTGCAAGCATTTGCAACTTATATTAATATGCAGGCCATATTAATTTTAAAGTACTGCATAAGCACAACACTCCTAGTTGTCAAACTTTTAATTAAAAAACAAACAAAAAAAACCCACCCAAAGAAAAATCCACTCAAAGACTCAATAGTGTAACTTTACATATGAGGAATTTATTGCTTTTGTGTGTATGCAGTGCTCATGGTTTGGTGATGACCTCTAGCACATTAAATACTGTCATTCAGAAGCTTATACAGCAGAAAATCATAAGGATCCAAGCCAATGTTAACTGAAAACTCAAGAAGTGTAACTGACTGTGCAAGCCACACAAGGCTGGTGCTGCCCAACCTCTGAGAGCCTGTATTAAGCCAACACAATATGACTGTCCAAGCAAGCTAAACATTTGACTGTTCACACTGAGAACTATACCTTTATGAAATATTCCCATGGATTTTTCTCAGTGTGTCCAGGCAGTTCCTTACATATTGCAAATGCAAATCGCTCAACATGACCACATTCTGATGAGACTTCCAGACTTATGTAAAAAAATATAGAACAAAAATCTGTAAAACAGAGCTGTAGGTTAACTTCCTTCAAACTGCAGCAGAGTAGGTTTAGACTAGACATTAGGAAAAAATTTTTCGCATAAAGAGAAGTCAAATGTTGAAACAGACTTCCCTGAGAGGTGGTTGAGTCACCATCCCTGGATGGTTTTAAAGGTCAATTGGATGTGGTGCTGGGGGATACAGTTTAGAAGTATAGAGTACCTGTATAGAGTAGAGTTATAGAGTAGAGTTGATGGTTGGACTCAATGATCCCAAGAGTCTTTTACAACCTGAATGATTCTAAGATTTTATTATTTCTGTTGGTGCTTTGAGTGTTTAAGACCTTTAGCTTTTGGAACACAATGAAAACAATGAGAAAGTTAACACATTGTCTCTGATATTCTGAAATGCTCACATTATAAACTGATGTAATTTGCAACACAGGCCATACAGAGTATGAGTTTTATTTTGACTATGGGAAGTAAGAAGCTATACAACATGCTTTCCTTCATATCCTAATTTCCTACAGATGACAGGACAGAAAACACTTGACTTATTTTTCCATTCAGAAACTGGAAAAGCTCAAAGAAAAAAACAGTTTCTTGCCTATATATACACCAAGAGAAAAACAGTGCTGGTAGATTTGACTATTTAAATGATTTAGAAGTATTTGATTAGGAAGTACTTCCATATGTAGTATTTCTGCTTGTTTACACCTCAAATGATCATTTTCAGCATTACCTTCATAACGGCTAAAACGAAGGACTAAGGATGACCTGCTGTAAGAAAAGAATAAAATAATTCACTGAGAAAAGGTTGCACGTTGGCAGAGTATGTGTTTCTGGTTTTTAATTCAGTTACTACAGTATCTCTAAAAATCATGCTGGTAATTAATTTATAAATTATTGCCAAAGAAAATCAAATGCTATTCAGGGAGTATCAGTACAGGAAAAATCCCTCTGTTTATTTATTCAATGAATTTGCTGCCAATTAACTCCACTGAAGTAGAGATGATTTTAAAACAAATATCTATTGCTTTGTGATTCCAAAATATGACCAATAGCTCTAGAAAAGACCATTTTTTTTTAATCTGGAATATTATTACAATTATTGTTTGCAAAATAAGAAATGTTCTCTACTTTAATAGTTACACTGAATGTGGTTTGGCAGACAGAAAAGGCTACCACAGAACTGAGGTTGCAGAAATGCACTGAAGTAGGGATTTCACGATTTGCTTTTCTCTTATGCTGGAACAGCAAACTTCCAACCTAAGCAAAGCAAGGCAGGAACCCAAACCATGGTCTCCTAATAGAGATTCTTATAACTAAGCTATTACAATGTGACAGGCCCACAAAGGAAAATTGGATGTATGGCAATTTTGTAGGGAAACATGTAGGTTTAAGAACATAATTTCCTCCTAATTCAAAAATAATTAAGTTCTAGTGAAAATCTTCCTTCCAGGTACGTTTGTATAGATATAACTCCTGTTTGACTAATAATGCGGGCTCAATCAGTAGGAACACAGCATATAAGAGCCCACTGTGTCTAGTGACCCTGTCTGAGGCTTTGTGGTGTGTTCAAGACCACAATTAAACATAAAGGAAAAGAAAACAAAGCAGTTAGGTCTTGATGAGATCTCAGGTAAAATCTGCAGACAATAGACAGCTTAGGGAAAATGGAAAAGGGTTGATTAACTCTATAACTATATACAGAAAAGAAGAAAAGTTAGTGCACACACACACACAAAAGTTAGTTATACAGAAAAGTTAGTGCACACAAACTAGAAACTGTGTCACAAATGCCATCACATATTCTGAGAAAAATAGAATGGGAGATCACTATCGTATTGGTCCTTGGGTCTTTTTTTTTCACATAAGAGATATGGGGAAAAAAGGCATGTCAGTCAAGTAGAGACAGGTACCACCACCCCCTCTAGTCATGCACTCCTGTCTGCGGTACCGCAGCACCTAGGCTGTTTTGCAGACTGGTGAATTCTTCAATTTCTTCAGCAAAGCTTCTCCAGCTCAACGCTAACAGGATAGCCTGATTCCTCAGCACCTGAACTGCATCCCTCAATGTAGGAGACATGCTTTTAAACAAAGAACCCAGACTCTGTCTTTCACACCCAAGTTTTAAGGATTGTCAAGTCCTTTTGCTGTCTTCAGCTAAGCCTGAGGGAATTCTCCCCAATGCTTAAGCATCCCCATGTTTCCTCAGTGGCAGAAACAAGCAGTCTCTCTTCTAGCTGATCAGGGCTCTCCAAAATGGTGGTGACTGCATGGCCCTGGCCACCAAGATGGAGACTGACCTCATGGCTGCGTCAACAGGGCCGCCCACCCACACTGTGCACGTGGCTGAGACGATTTTCCAGGACCCTCTGCTCTCTCCTCTTTGTCCTCTGTCTCAGCTCCAGGAGGAAGAAAGAGGAATCTCCCAGCTGATGGCCTGCTCTGTGTTGGGGGTGGAGGTGGTGGTAGATCTGCACCAGTCTTGCTTCTCCAGTCTGTGGTTTCAGGTCTGGGCCAGGGTTGGTGCTGGATTGGGGTTGCCCCTGCCAGTAAGGGAACTGCGTGAGCAATCCAGTCCTTATGCTGGAGGACTTTGTTAACAGCAAAACACAGCAGGGGACGGTTTTAGAGGCTGCACAAGGTGCAGGGCTGGACTACCTGCTGTCTGCAGGTGTATCGACAGCTAGCTTGTTCCAATAAGAACAAGGGAGGTATGCCGTCTTTCCAATAGTATGGCCCGTGAGGCAGTTTATGTGAAGTCTATATAAGTTAGAGGCTTTGTTTAATAAATGGTCATTCTGGTCTAGTTCATTCTTGGTTCATTCTGGGCTTTTGCGAGATCATATTGGTCTGAGTGTGAAAGTCCTGTTAGGGCTGCTACACAAATGTCCTCTTGGTCAAGCCTGGACCCCCAAGCGAGTTATTTATAGCTCGCCGATAACTGGCGGTCGTGACAGGCTATGAGATAAGAGATAAGAAGGTAATGAATTATAGCTACATAGTCTATTATTCGGGATTATTCAGATTCTGTAGTCACTGCAGCGTGCAGTTGGAAGCAGGGCCAAGAGGTCGATTGGGAAGGCCGGTCGAAATTTCTTCGCTAACCCCACCAGAGTGTCCTTTAGCTGCTGGAAGCAGTTTGGAAGGTTAAAAAGGTGCACCTGAATTTATTGGAAACTTGCTCTGATAACGCGAGCGGCCAGACAGGAGGAATGGAGGTGGATGCAGTGCGAGAAGAAGTCCTAAATCTCCTCCAACTTATGCTGTCTATGAGATAGGTGATATACGATTCTTCTGCTATGAAAGATTTATTACTATGGGCTTGGAGCCCTGAACTTATTACAGGCATTGTAGTGGCTTTTCAACTAGAAACGTGCAAAGCTGTTGGTAGAGCCCTGTGGAATGATATTAGCCTTGGAATGACTGCTGATACAAATTCAGTAAAATATGCAACATTGTGGCAGTTGATTAAAGACACTTAGGCATAGCTGAAGGCAAATGACCAGACGGCTGTGTTTGCAGCCAGGGTTAACCCTCAGTGTCCTATGTGGCTGCTGCCCCGCCTTCCTGCAATGGAACATCAGCAGCAACTGCTACATTTTCTCAGCATCTTTGGATTCCGATTCCGAGGATTCTCAGACAGACGCCATCTTTCCACTCAGCCTCCGGGATGAGTGTTTGCACAGTAAAAATTAAAGAGAAAATGGTCATGGCCAACTGGGAAGTGGGCGGTGTGGTTCATTCTCGTGAGAGGAGGCCAGCGCGGCCTTCCCCACCACACACCCCTCCTTCTCCTCCTGCCCCAGCTGAGTCAGCTGCTGCTGTGAGCGACTGTAAACGCTGTAAAGGAGTCATTCAAGACAGCAAGAAATGGACATTTTTTAAGTGGAAGGTGTTGAGATTGTGTACGAAAATTCAGCTGTTACTGTGCATCTTTACTTCTGATTTGTTACTACCACAGGCTGATGTGCAAATGCAGATGTTTATAGAACAAAGGTCCTGGAGTAATGCTTCTTTGCAGATGGGGTTTTCAACTGAAGTCTTGAGGTTATCACAACAGTTAGCATTTCAGGTGATCATTTCTATGCCAGACCTAGTCTGAGTTTTACACAAGCTTTTGGTCAAATTAAGCAGGGTTCGCAGGAATCATACACACAGTTTATTGATTGCTTACACCAAGCTACTAGTAGACACTTAGATATGGATACAGGTACGAAGGGTAAAATGTTAAAGGTGTTTGCTTTTGATAATGCTAATGCTAAGACTAAGCAAGCATTGAGCACGTTGCCACGAGATGCTGAGGTGGCTGATATGTTAGAGATGGCCAGTAGAATGACGCAGGTTCATAAGGCAGTATATGTTGCTGCAGCAGTAACTAATGCTATGAAGCCATTGTTTGAGAAACATCACTGTAATCACAAGGAGGTAAAGTGTTTTAACTGCGGAAAGGCAGGTCACCTTCGGAGTCAATGTAGGCTACCAATTAGAAAGAAGTGTAGCGCGTGTGATTCCCATTCCCATGCCGCTACGGAATGCAGGAAGTCGGGAAATGGGAAGATGAGCCGCATCCCCCTTACATGAGGACACAAATGCAGGGGGCTCGGGGGGCTACGAAACAGTCACTGCAGGTAGTCTCCACTCCCTCCGCTCTGCCACTGCAGGAAGTACCGGAGTGGATGTGGAAACAGCAGTAGATGTAAAACTTCTATCCACAGATGTACAATTGATTGGCAGCAATGTGAAAGGACCTTTATATGATAACTTACATGCATTACTGATGGGAAGATCTTCGGCTGGTAGAATGGGAATATTCGTACTGCCTGGGGTAATTGATGCTTGCTATACTGGGATAATCAAGATAATGGTATATACTTTAACACCACCTGTTTCAATCCCTAAAAGTAGTATGATAGCGCAGTTAGTGCCATTTATATCATGTGTGCCACGAGCAGGTGAAGAGGTGATGGTGGTTTCTGCTCCACAGGAGACCTGCAGGTAATGTTTGTAATGGATATTACCACGAGTAAACCAAAGCAAAAGGTTAGAATGACAGCTCCGGATGCATGACAGTTAACCCATGAAATGTTATTGGATACTGGAGCAGATGTCACAGTCATACCTACAAATTCTTGGCCCATGCATTGGCCCACAGTTAACCCACCATTTGGAGTTTTTGATATTGGAGGCACTCAAGCCACCAGGATTAGCAGAGATGTGATTCCTTTTTACTTCCTTGATGGTGTAACAGTCTCCACTGGAACTTATGTGATGGATACCCCCATCATGCTCATTGGCCGAGACCTGCTCGGGCAGATGAGAACCAAAATTGTTACTGAGCCTTTTTAGCGGCGGCCGCTGGGCAGCAGCCGATCCTTAAAATTAGCTGGAAAACGGACAATCCAGTTTGGGTTGACCAGTGGTCACTATCACAAGAAAAGCTGCTTAATGTTCAAGAGTTAGTAAATAAGCAATTGCAGGCATGCCACATTGTACAGTCCACGAGTGCATGGAACACTCCTATTTTTACCATTCCGAAAAAGAGTGGCAAGTAGCGTTTGCTACAGGATTTGAGAGCAGTCAATGCAGTTATGAACGATATGTGTGCCCTGCAACAAAGACTACCATCTCCAGTTATGATACCAGAAAATTGGGATTTGTTGTTGTAGACTTGAAAGATTGTTTCTTTACCATCCCTTTGCACGAAGCTGATGCAGAAAGGTTTGCCTTTTCGGTTCCATCAATTAACAAAATGGAACCTGCAAAGAGATATCATTGGGTTGTTCTTCCGCAAGGCATGAAAAATTCCCCTACCATTTGTCAGATGTTTGTGGCCTGGCCTTTAGAGCCAGTACGGCAACAATTTCCAAATGTGTTAATTTACCATTATAGGGATGATATCTTAGTAGCTGGAGAGAAGTTAGATTCTAAATCATCTAATGTACTTACTAGTACATTAGAATCACATGTATTAAAGATTGCACCAGAGAAGGTTCAGAAATATACATCTTGGCATTATTTAGGATGGACAATAACTGGTAGTGTTATGAGACCTCAGAAGGTAGAAATTAAAGGTGACATTAAAACGTTGCATGATGTTCAGAAATTAGTGAGAGACATCCAATGGGTACAGACAGTGTGTGGAGTTACTAATGATGATTTGGAGCCTTCAACTAAACTTTTAGGTACATCTACACAAGCTAATGAGAAGAGGTCTTTACAGTCGGAACAGTGAGTGGCCTTAGAGAAGATCAGTAAGAAATTAGTTATGTGCTACACGGATAGAGTAAGGTTGGATTATTTGATTATGTTGACGTTAATTAACTCAGAGGTACAATCATTTGATGAGAGAGACACTCCCAGAAAGCATCCATGTGCATGGGTGATGCAATGGATTGCATCTCAAAAGAACCCATTAAGAATTTTAGAAGGGATCTTTTTGGCTATTCGGCCGCAAAAGACAGTCACTACAGGTGTAGAATTGTTCGCTCAGTTGATCATGAAAGGAAGAGACAGGATTATTGAAATCTCTGAAAGGGAACCTAGTATTATTTTTGTTCCTATTGTTCAAGCATATTTAGAATTGAGTATTTGTCATTCAAAAGACTTACAGGTTGCTCCTGTAGGGTTTACAGGCACTTGATGAGTGATGGTCTAGCAATAGGGAATAGCAGGGCAGACCAGCTAGTTGCTCCAGCTTGGGCTGGACCCTCTGTAGACACCTTTGTGCAAGCTAGACATTCTCATGATTTTTTCCATCAATCAGCTAAAATGTTAGCTTGTCAATTTCATCTATTGTTGACTGATGCACAAGGCATTGTGAAATCCTCTCCAGCATGTAAAAAAATTGGGTTTGGTTTAGGTCTTGGAGTTTGCCCCAGAGGTATCCGACTGTTACAGTTATGGCAGATGGATGTGACTCACGTTAATGAATCTGGTAGGTTTAAGTATGTACATGTCTGTATTTATACCTTTTCTATGGTAATTTGGGCCATTGCACAAAGAGGAGAAAAAGCATTGCATGTCGAGAGACACTTACACAGCTGTTTTGCAGCTATGGGAGTACCAAACCACATCAAGACAGGTAATGAGTCCACCTATACATCCACACGTTTTAGGCGCTTTTGCCATCAGTGGGGAATCAAACACACCACTGGTATCCCTCATTCCCTGACAGGACAGGCTATTATTGAACATGCTCATCGAACTTTAAAAACGCTGTTGTTAAAACAAAAAGGGGGAATGAAGGGGTTGATGATTGAGTTGTTTACAGCTCACCGATACCTGCCATGCAGGGGTTGGCACCACACAGGGCAGTCCTCCTCCACCGTGCCATTTACGGCAGCAGGTGTACATGGTGAGCCCCCTCCATCCCATTTCCAATGGGGAAATGCGGGAGGGAGCCTCTGGAAGCCACGGCGAGTCACAGCCAGGTGATTCTCTCCATCTACTCCACTCTGGAGGACTGCGTCCAGTTCTGGAGCCCTTATTACAAGAAGGATATGGACATGCTGGAGTGTGTGCCACGAGGGTGATCAGAGGGCTGGAGCAGCTTTCCTATAAGGCCAGGCTGAGAGAGTTGGGGCTGTTGAGTCTGGAGAAGAGGAGGCTCCCAGGTGACCTTATTTGGGCCTACAAAAACTGGGGAGGGACTTTTTAGGATGTCAGGATGACAAGACTAGGGGGAACGGAGCAAAGCTTGAGATGGGTAGATTTATAGTGAATGTGAGGAGGAAGTTCTTCACTGTGAGAGTGGTGAAGGCCTGGAATGGGTTGCCCAGGAAGGCGGTGGAGGCCCCATCCTTGGAGGTATTTAAGGCTATGGCCAGCCTGGTCTAGGTTGGGGTGTCCCTGCCCATGGCAGGGGATTTGGAACTGGATGATCTTTCGAGGTCCCTTCTAATCCCTAATGATTCTATGAATCTATGATTTCTGATTCCCTCCCTTCACATATTCATAAACATTAATGAGATCACCTTTTTATTTTGCCTGCTTTACAAGGCAAGTGCTTCCATATTTAATTTCTGTACTAGGAAACCATTTGCTAGCAACCTTTCACAGTGACACAACTAACACTGCGGGGTTAAATCTGTTTTTCCCTTCATTCTCCTGGAATCATAATTGGAAGGTACTAGAAAAAGATTATTGGTTATTCTTTCATAGTCTTTTAACCTTCTCCACTTTGCAAGTGCAAACATTTAATTTGAATTATTTAGGTGACTGCCTGTTATAAATTAGAAGTGCCAAAGCAAAGTAAGGTTATTAATACACATATATTGATATAAATTGATATATACTGATATTGCTGTACTGGTTTGAGGGTTAAAGGCGGAACTCTCCAGAACAGATTGTTAGATTCCCCTCCTACCAATACAGAAAGGGAATATAAACAAGTTTGAAAATGTCAATAAATTGTAATTTTATTCAAAACAAAGTAAATTTAAAAGAGGAAAGAAAATACCAACAGAAATGTAGGGAGATGGTGTAAGGGAAGAACTATATACAGAAGGCAATTTGGTGTAAATCTGGCCTCCAGTCACTAGGGGACTCTTGCAACAGCACGGCAGCAACAGGCACTCGCACCCCGCTGCTTTTATGGTTGCACCACGCGGCACCAGAAAAGGAAGGGCAGGAAAAATGGTGTGGGCCAGTCGCGCGCCCTTCTCCCATGTGCATAGAATAGTATTCATTTGTTTTTTCCATATGCCTTGAAGCACCACCTGATTCTAACCATCATCTGCAGTGTGAGCTCCTATTTAACTGCAAAACCCAGATCATAGAACCATAGGATCATTAAACCATCATGGCGGAAAGGACCTTCCAGATCATCAAGTCCAACCCTCATCCTAACATCTCTCTAATCCCTAGCCCATGCCCTCAATAGACGGGGCTATGCACAAGCACAAGCCATTTATGAGTGGACAGAAAAAATCAGACTTTCCCTTGGCGAATCCATGCTGACTGTCCCTAGTGACGCTCTGTAGCGGGTTGGGGTTTCTCCACCAATTTTTGCAGGTTCAAATCAATGAACTGCCCACATTCTCTGCAGTAAGGTCTCGATGACATCTCAGACAAATTTGCCAGACAATGAATAGCTTAGGATACTGGATAGAAGTTTATTAACCTAATAGCTGTATAAAGACAAAGAAAAGGAAAAAAACCCAGGAAAATAAAACAAATAAAACCCAGCAAGTTGGTGCACTCAACCTAGAAACTGCGTCACACATGCCATTACACTATCTGAGGAAAATACCATGGGAAGTCACTATCGTTTGGGCCTTGGGTCACGTCAGAGATCTGGGCAACAACAAAAGCATGCCAACCGGAGACGAGTGCCACCACCCTCTCCCTTAACGCCCCAATCGCACCCCGGTGCAGGCGGCATGCATTTCAACAACAAAACTCCAGTCTCTGTCCTTCCGATCCAAGATTTAAGGACTC
>VXBP01006056.1:0-12042 GCA_013400115.1 Rhinopomastus cyanomelas | reverse complement strand
CATTGTCATCCAATGACAGGACAAGGGGCAGTGGGTGTGAGCTGGAACAGAGGAGACTCCACATAATATGAGAAGGAGCTTCTTCCCAGTGAGGATGACAGAGCACTGGAAGGGGCTGCCCAGGGGGGTTGTGGAGTCTCCTTCTCTGGAGACATTTCAAACCCACCTGAACACTTTCCTGTGTGACTGGATCTAGGTGAGCCTGTTGTGTCATGGGGATTGGACTTGATGATCTTTGGTGGTCCCTTCCAATCCCTAACATTCTGTGATATCAGGAAACACAAACTGAGCATTGCCCATTTGTTTCAGCATTTTTAGGTTTCTCTGCTGTCTTTTATTTTGTAAAAAAGGCAAAATTGATCTCAGTGATGCTTCTGAGGGATGATTTTCTTGAGGTGCTTGTAGCAGGTTAAAGATCACTTCTTCTTTAACATGGTCAAGCATCACTTTACTGCCAGGTATTGATTAAAAGCCTCATTGAAAGATGAGTGTTTGGACAGGACAAAAGAGGATAAAGTCATTTTCCCTCAGCACCACTTGTGTGAATGCATGAGCTTTAGAAACTAGTTTCAGTCCTTCAATTGCTCTGTCATGGTGCACGTGCTGTCAGAAGTCAGGGCAAGGCTGATGAAGTCCAACTCTGCTCCTAAAGAGTGTCAACTCCTTGAGTATTGCAGTCAGACTCGCTGAGTCTTGTGTAGTTACTGATGTCGTTGTTTCAGTGCAGGGCAATTCTGTCAGGTGGGAAGAGGAAAACAGAGTGGTCTCCAGAAATGCAAATGAAGATGTTCAGTTTTATCATGTTTCCAAGAAAAAAGAGTCCAAAACCCCATGGACAGAAGGACAGCTCAATGCCATTCTTCTTCATGCAAAGGAGGTTTGGAGGAGCCAGCCTTTTTTATTAAAGGCCAATAATACAAAAGCTCCCACGTTTTCCCACTTGAAAACTTAAAAAAAATATTATTTTGGAGAAAATATCATCTTCTCTTAGCAAGCCTTTGGAAAGGAGGTAACTTAAGAGTAATAAACAAGTAAGAAATTACGCAGGTAGTAAGATGATGTTAAAAGTCAATAGCCACTGCATAAGATCCTGTTGAGGTGCTCATAGGGGCATTGAGATCCTCAGCAAGAGCAAGTGTAGAGTCTTACATCTGGGCAAGAACAACCCCAGGGACCAGTATAGGATGGGGCTGATGTATTGAAGAGTAGTGTAGGAGAGAGGGATCTGGGGGAACTGGTAGCCAGCAGACTGGCCAGGATTCAGCAATGAGCCCTTCTGGCCAAGAAAGCCAACAGCGTCCTGGGGTGGATGAGAAGGAGGGTGGTTAGCAGATCAAGAGAGGTGCTTCTCCTCCTCTGCTCTGCACTATTGAGACCACATCTGGAATCTTCTGTCCAGTTCTGGGCCCTTCAGTTCCAGAAGGATGCAGAACTGCTGGAAAGAGTCCAGCACAGAGTCAGAGGTGATGGAGTGGAACATCTCTCTGCTGAGGAGAGGCTGAGGGAGCTGGGGCTCTTGAGCTTGGAAAAAAGGAGCCTGAGGGGTGACCTCATTAATGTCTATAAATATGTGAAGCGTGGGTTTCAGGAGGATGGAGTCAGACTCTTCTTGGTGTCGTGTAATGACAAGAGAAGGGCCAGTGGGTGTCAGCTGGAACAGAGAAGATTCTACATAAATATGTGAAAGAACTTCTTCACAGTGAGGGTGACAGAGCACTGGAAGGGGCTGCCCATGAGGGTTGTTGAGTCTCCTTCTCTGAAGAAGTTTAAAACCCACCTGGATGTGTTCCTGAGTGACTGGATCTAGAGGATCCTGCTGTGGCAGAAGGATTGGACTAGATGATCTTTGCAGGTCACTTCCAGTCCCTAATGTGATTCTGTGATCCTGTTGAGATACTTCGGTGGTAGAACAAGAGAGCAGCAGTATAAAATGCCAGGCTGTTAGCATTGCACATTGACCACACAGCTTTTCCTCCAGTGTCTTACAGGAGTGCACATCAGTCTTTTAAAGGCAGGAGATATAAAAAGAACAATTCAAGATGCAGCAGCCTTGCAATTTCTAAAACCCCCCTTAATTTAAGCTCACACAGCAAAGCCCAAGACGCGATAGTGCTGCTGTGCAAACAAACCTGTCTCATATCGTGGGTAATTCGTGTGGAGCAAGATTGTCTCCGTTTTTGGAACAGAAGTTCAGGGAAACCCTTTAGCTAAAATACAGGTTAGGGCATAATTGGCAGCAACACTAATATTTGCTCCCCTGGGAATGGAAAAGCAGGAGCTGAGCTGAAGCAGCAGTGTCTCAGCTGTCATCTGTTGCTCATGCCGTAATATTTCTCCTTCTTTCCCTTTCTCCATGTAGCTGGAGGATGTTGGTGACATTATTGAGAAGATTCGCATAGGACATACGGGTGGAGGAGTGAACTCCGGGTGGCATCTGGACCGTGTGGCGATCCGGAGGCTGCTGCCAAATGGAAAGGTGGGCTGTGAATCCCAGCACTCTGCAGTGTGTTTGCACTGACAGCTCCTTCCCCTTCCCAAAGAGCGTTTTCCGTGCACAAAGTGTGGTTAACAGTGAAAAACGAGTCCCTGAGGCTCAATGCACGTTAATGAACTGGCTACAGCTCAGGGAGCTGGGGACGGCAAACACGTACTAACGTGTTGTGTTCTTAAAATGTTGATTGTGAGTCTGCAATCATTGCTGCTTGAAAAATGCTGCTCAGTCGTACCTTTTGATGAGGACAGATTTATTTTTGCAGTTGACACCAAGCTGGGAGGGAGTGTTGATCTGCTGGAGGGTAGTGAGGCTGTACAGGGGGATCTTGACAGGCTGTATCGATGGGATGAGGATAACCACCTGAGCTTCAGTAGAGCCAAGAGTTGGGACCTGCATTTTTGTCACAGCCATCCCCTGCAGCGCTGCAGGCTGAGGGCAGGGTGGCTGGAGAGCAGTCAGGCTGAGAGGGACGTGGGGGTTCTAATTGACAGGCATCTGAATATGGGTCAGCAGAGTGCTCAGGTGGCCAAGAAGGCCAGTGGCATCCTGGCCTGGATTAGAAACTGTGTGTCCAGCAGGAGTAGGGAGGTGATTGTCCCACTTCACTCAGGACTTCTGGGGCTGCACCTTGAGTACTGGGTCCAGTTTTGGGCACCTCAGTACAAGGGAGACATCAAGGTGCTGGAGCAAGTGCAGAAGAGGGCAACGAAGCTGGGGAAGGGCCTGGAGAATCAATGTGATGAGGAGAGATGCAGAGAGCTGGGGCTGTTTAGTCTGAGGAAGAGGAGGCTGAGGGGAGACCTCATCGCTCTCTACAGCTGTCTGAAAGGACACTGGAGAGATGTTGGTGCTGGACTCTTCTCACAGATCATTAGCAACAGAATCAGAGGGAAGGGCTTCAGGCTTCAACAGGGGAGGGTTAGACTGGACACCAGCAAAGAAATTCTTCCCAAAGAGAGTGGTCAGGCAGTGGGCTGGGCTGCCCAGGGTGGTGGTTGAGTCTCCATTCCCTGAATGAGTTTAAAAGTCACTCAGATGTAGTGTTGGCGGATCTGTTTCAGGGATGACCTTGTACATTAGGGTTGATGGTTGGGTTTGATGATCCCCAGGGTCTTCTCCAGCCTGAAAGATTCTGCGGTTTCCTTGTAGCACTGCGAGGGAGCGTAGCAGTGATGATGCTCCTCAAGTGTTTGAAGGTCTCTGCTACTCTTTATCTCTTGTGTGAAGGAGCAATCTGTTCGGAGGCGATGTTATCATGACTTGCTTGCTGTCCTGGTGTGGAAGAATTTCAGCCTTGTACCTCCTGGTGTGCAAATACAGCTCAACAATTACAGGGTTGAGCAGAGTTCCTTTTTCTGCACTGCACCACTCTCTATGGACATCCCAGACTGCCCAAGGCTGACTTAGATATTGGTGGGTTTGAGTGATATGAGAGGCCAAAGCTTCATATTTTCACATGTAGTTTTGTTTTAAACTCTCATGGGGAAGGAAGCGGGAACCAATTGTAATGTAAGAAGTATTGTTCCTGAGCATGGGCAAGGAGTAATTTCATGAGTCCCTTAATCCTGGAAGAATAAGTGCAGGAAGCCAGAGCAATTAAATACTTGTCAGTGCAAGTTCCTCAATCACTCACATAAAAAAAAAAAAAAGGTTTATTAACTCATGTCAATAGGATTAAGATGGTGCAGATAGATTGGTCGTCTTCACCTTGTCTACATAAGAAAATTGACCCTGCCTTCAGATGCTGGCTGTAGGAAAAAAGCCTCTTCAGGCTGCAGGGAAGTTTAGAAGAAAATCACCTTTTGAAGACCAGTTTGGAACTGGAGCGGTGGCTGTCTTTGGGAATGCCTTGAGATTCTTGTCTGTTTTGTCTATTTTCCCCTTATTCCCAAGGGATGTCAGGGGGACTGAGAGGTGACCTCATTAATGTTGATAAATATGTGAAGGGTAAGTGTCAGCAGGATGCAACCGGGCTCGGCTCTATCTAATAATAGGGCAAGGGGCAACGGGTGTGAGCTGGAACAGAGGAGGTTCCACATCAATCTGAGAAGGAACTTCTTCATGGTGAGGGTGACAGAGCACTAGAAGAGGCTGCCCAAGGGGGTTGTGGAGTCTCCTTCTCTGAAGACATTTAAAACCCAGCTGGACATGTTCCTGTGCAACTGGATCTAGATGATCCTGATGTGGTGGGGGTACTGGAGTAGATGATCTTTCAAGGTCCCTTCCAATCCCTAATATTCTGTGATTTTGTATTTCTTTTTGGTCATAGGCTAGAGAAAATGAAGATGGCTATATGCAGGTGTAGGTAAACCAAGGGGAAATAGATTCCTGATGATTCTTTCTATAGTCACACTTACCTGAGCAATTTGGGAAGGTCCCAAGAGCTCCATGTTGGGTTCTCTTAGCCCAGAAAGGGCCATGGGGGTGTTCTGCTCTGCAGTCTAACAGCAGCTTTGAAGGACAGGCAGCGAGAAAACCTGGGAAGGTGGAAGAAGGGAGAAAAACCATGATCAACTTAAGAAAGGAGAAATTTACAATTCTGCTGATCTTTTGATTATGGCATGGGGGAGAAAAGAGAAGAAAGCAGAGCACTGCACGACGCCGCTGATCAGCCGCGGGATATTGTGACCTGCCACAGGATAGTAATATGCTGCCAATGCTTCTAAAAGCTCAGCTACCTGATTAGACTGCTAAGATGCGTCTAGTTGTACCTGTAATGCTGCAGAAAGAAAAATGAGGCCAGTAACTGTTGAGATTAAATCGAAAGAACTTGGGTTTAGGAGAGTGTGAGAGCTGCACACCAGTAAAGCCACATCTTGGCATTGCAATTATGCCTGACAATTAAATTTCATTTGTTACAGCTTGGAGAAGAGCAAAAGCACCGACCGTTGGCTCACAGTCACACACTGCTTCTAGCTTAGGGCTTGACTCCAACCCTCAACGAAACAAGTTGTGTTGGGAGCTGCGAGAAGATTTTACCGTGGGTGATGTCAAAGGGGGCACTTCAGGTCTCTTAGATATTAATGCAATCACTAACGAGGGAACTCCAGCAAAACTGTGGCGATGACATGGCGATTAGCATTAATGACACAATTAACTCTTGCGGTAACTGCACATTAAGCCCTGCTGCGCAGGCACTCAGGTCCCTGAAGACCCTATTACCCAATAACGAACATTCGTATGGATGACACGTACAGATAGCGCCGTGAGGGCTTAGGAGCAGTTAAAGTCTTCATCAAGTGACATGACTGAAGTGGAATCTCTATGGGGAGGAGGGAGTGTCAGCTCTGAAGCATCATTCTGGAAAGACCTCTCTTCCCAGACTGTAGGTGCGGAGATAGGTTCTCTTCTGGTCTGGAGCCCACAACACAAAAAGGATATGAAGATGTTGAAACGGGTCCAAGGGAGGCCATGGAAATGAGTGAAGGGCTGGAGACCTTCTGCTGTGGTGGCAGGCTGAAAAAGTTGGGTTTGTTCAGCCTGAAGAGGAGGGGGGTTGTGGAGTCTCCTTCTCTGGAGATATTTAAAATCCACATGGACATGTTTCTAGGTGACTGGATCCAGAGGATCCTGCTGTGTCAGGGGGATTGGTCTCCAGAGGTCCCTTCCAGTCCCTAATGTTCTGTGATCCCCTGGGGGGACCTTACCGTGACCTTCCAACCCCTAAAAGGGGATGTCAGAAGATTGGGGAAGACCGTTCACAAGGGCAGGGAACAACAGGATGAGAGGTCATGGTTTGAAGCTGGAAAAAGTCAAAGTGAGTCTGAATGTGAGGAAAAAGTTCTTGAATCTGAGGATGGGGGATCCCTGGAAGAGGCTGCCTAGAGAAGTGGTGGAGGCCCCATCCCTGGAGCCATTCAAGGTCAGGTTGGCTGGGGCTGTGGGCAATCAGTTCTAGTTAGAGATGACCCTGCTTGTTGTAACGTGGGTTGGACTAGATGACCTCTGGAGGTCTCTTCCAACCCATCACATTTAGTGGTTCTATGATTCTACGATTCATGTGCTCAGCATACTGTGAGACAACAGTGGTTCTGTGGTCAAGCAACCGGGTCAGAAGTGAGGAGGCAGAAGTGGTGGTGTGGCCGGTCATTAGGTGATTTATTTTCAAGTAACCCTTGAAAATAAAATGTATGAAGTCATCTACAGTGCTGCCAGCTTTGTTTGACCTCGTTTTGAACAAGACATCATGTTACGGAGTTAAACACTGCAAGTCTGGGGAGCAGCAGAGAGGAGGGGAAATGGTGTTTTGTTGACAGCAGAAGATTTGGTCTGGGTGGGTTCAAAGGATGATTTTGATGCAGACTCAGGACACTCAATCACACAAACCCCATGGAGAGCTTCAGCTCCTGCAGATCAACCTGTGTGGAACCTGTGTGTGGTGGTTCAGTGTCCTGTGAGTGGGGTGCACCTATGTTCTTATGCATAACCAACCCCTCCGCAGTGACTGTGACAGGCAGGGCAGGATTTGGCAGCTCAAGGCAGTTGACAGCAGTAGAACACTGTGGAAAAGGTGTTCAATAGCCTTACAGTGACAGCTATTCCCTCCTTTCACTATAGGCCAAATGCTGGGTCTTGTTCTTGTGCCATAACAACCCCATGGTAGGCTACAGACTTGGACCTGTGTGGCTGGAGATGGCATCCTGGCTTGTATCAGCACTGATGTGGCCAAAAGGAATAGGGACGTGATCGTCTCTTCGTTCTGGGCACTGGCGAGGCCACAACTGAGGAATGAGATCAGCTTTGGGCACCTCAATTCAGGAAGGACACTGAGGTGCTAGAGTGGGTCCAAAGAGGGACAATGAGACTTGTAAGGGTACGGAACACAAGCCTTGTGAGAAGCAGCTGAGTGAACTGGGGTTGTCTAGGCTTTAGAAAATGAGAAAGAGGGCCAACATCATCCTATGGTAGACCAGAAAAGGGGTGGTTAGCAGATCAAGAGAGGTTCTTCTCCCCCTCTACTCTGCACTGGTGAGCCCACACCTGGAGTATTGTGTCCAGTTCTGGGCCCCTCAGTTCAAGAGGGATGTGGAGCTGCTGGAGGGAGTCCAGCGTAGGGCAACAAGGACGATGAAGGAAATTAAGTACTTCCCTTATGAGGAAAGGCTGAGGGAGCTGGGTCTCTTGAGCTTGGAGAAGAGGAGACTGAGGGTGACCTCATTAATGTCTATAAATATTTGAGGGGTTGGTGTCAGGAGGATGGAACCAGGCTCTTCTCAGTAGCATCTAGTGATAAGACGAGGGGTAATGGTTTCAAGCTGGAACAGAGGAGGGCCCACATCAGTATGAGAAGGAACTTCTTCCCAGTCAGGGTGACAGAGCCCTGGAAGGGGGCTGTCCAGGGTGGTTGTGGAGTCTCCATCACTGGAGATGTTTCAGACCCACCTGGATGTGTTCCTGTGTGACTTGGTCTAGGTGATCCTGCTGTGTCAGGGGGATTGGACTAGATGATCTTTGAGGTCCCTTCCAATCCCTAATGTTCTGTGATTCTATTGGTGTTTTCGTGTTTAAAGAGCAAACACAGTGAAGAAAGGAACCTGTGTTGGTTTGATAAGTAGTTACTGAGGTGGGCAGTATTCATACCCGTGTTATAACGCGATAGTGATGGCACACAGAGCTCCACAAACAGCAGAGAGTCCCTGTGCTGTTTAGGATAGAAGTTATTAAGTTGCCCATCAGGAAAATACTAATTCTTTAATTCCTTTGTTTAGTTACCGTGACTCATCAGCTCTGCAACTTGCATGATGGCTCATGCCCCTTTCTTTATGGAGACATACCCTGGGGTGTCCAGCACACAGAGAGCAGCCTGAATCTTTCCATCTTGGAAGCCTTACGGGAGTCTGCTCTTAATGAGTGTCCAAGGACTGGATTTGTTTACCGAGTGGAAAACACATGTTCTATTGTTTATGTTTGTTTGATGATGGAAATCATATTTGTTTCCACCAAAGTGAAGTCAAAACAAAAGATCGAAAATTAAATCACTATTTTTCTCCTCCTAATGCACTCATGGGAACTGCCTGGAAACCAGCTTGAGCTGCAGAATTATAGGGCAAGATCTTCAAGTATTGAGTCAGAAAAGGGGCCCTGCTGACTTCAAAGACAAAGCTGCCTGAATAAGGATTGATGAGGGGTTGCAGAGTGTCAGTGAAGCAGAGCTTCAGCGGGAATGGTGCATCCTGATTAGGAATTTGCAAGTTCAAAAGCTGGGAAGGGTGGGGATCTATAGGATCTCCTATAGTCATTGGGATTAATGTTCTCTACCACACGTTCACTGCTTCTCAGAGTGCTCAGACGTCCTCTTTCTGGAGGAAGCATATTTCTGTGAGCTATTTCAGGTCTGTATCTCCATACACATGCATACATCCATGAGCTGAAAATCCATGCCTGCATGGCAGACTATTTTCAAAGGGGAACTGCTAACGCTTTCAGGTTGTTTTGAAGAGATTGTCTCTGTCATCTTTACTTCAGGGCTCAGAAACTGTGACATTTCCATGTGAAAGATGGCTTGCAAAGTCTGAAGATGATGGTGAGACTGTCAGAGAACTAGTACCATCTGATATTTTCACTGAAAAGCTGATGAAGGATGGGACACTCAAGCAGATAGAAGAAGAAGTTGAGGACCCATTAGAAGGTAATACAATCCTACAAGTGTGTAGGTACCTGTTCACCTGGAGTGTTTTGTGTTAGATTTGTGGAAATGTTGTTCAAGTAAATGCAAAATTGGTACAATCATAGAATCTGGCCTCTCTTACACTGCTGTGCAATAACAACATCGTTTTCCTATTGGCTATTTACAAACATGTCATAGACACCCCTTCACACAGGCACAGATTGCACTGCTTACCTCATGTGCAAACAAAAATCTTCCATCTTGTTTCCAGACTCTGTGGACATCTTTAACTTTTTTGCCCGAATTACACAATCACAGACTCACAGAACATCAGGGATTGGAAGGGACCTCGAAAGATCATCCAGTCCAATCCCCCTGACACCGCAGGATCCCCTAGACCAAGTTGCACAGGAACATGACCAGGCAGGTTTTAAACATGTCCAGAGAAGGACTCCACAACCCCCCAGGGCAGCCTGTTCCAGGGCTCTGTCACACTCACCATGAAACGAATCTTTGTCTTATTGTTGTGGAACCTCCTCCGTTCCAGCTCACACCCACTGCCCCTTGTCCTATCATTAGATGCCCCTGAGCAGAGGCTGGCTCCATCCTCCTGACACCCACTCTTCACATACTTATCAACATTCATGAGGTCACCCCTCAGTCTACTTTTTCCCAAGCTCAAGAGACCCAGCTCCCTCAGCCTTTCCTCAGCAGGGAGACATTCCATTCCCTTCAGCATCTCTATGGCTCTGTGCTGGATTCTTTCCAGCAGCTCTGTGTCCTTCTGGAACTGAGGGGCCCACAACTGGAAACAAAATTTTCCTGTCTTGTGCGTTCTTCCCTTTCCTTTCTTACTCTACCCCTCTTTCCTCCTAAAGCAGATTTTCCTGCAGCGCTTCAGGTGGACATATGGACAGCCTCTAAAAATACGGCTCTGGACCACCACCCTCACTTGATTAAAGTGTTCTATGGAAGAGAATAAAACGTTCACACACAGTCTTTGGTCTTCCTGCTACCTGCAGCAGCTGAACAAGGTCTGAAGTGTCATCCCAAACTTGCTGCTTCTCTGCATACCCAGCTGTTCCCACACGGTGCTCCTTTTGCCCTTGAGAGAAGTCACGAGTCTTCCTACATCCTGAGCATTGTAAATGGAATTCAGATGCCATCTTCATTCTCGGTTCTTGCATCTGGCAATGAGATGATTCAACGCACAAAACAATTATTTTCCCTCTGTCTTTTCTCTCAGATTCTAATTTCCATTTACAGGACACCATTGTCAGGGTGGGAGTTATATTGATTGTGTTTTCTCTTGGCCAAGAGCCTCGCTGTAAGGAAAACCAAAGCCTTTGCACTGTTCCTTTAGAAGACATCTGTGGGCTTTTACCCCTATTAGAAGTATTAGGTAGCTCGTGAAAGGTTTTTTCCCTGCATAGGCAAAGGCAGTTTTAAACTCAGTTAGGAAGTGTCAAGACTTCTCTATGGAAGGAGATTGAATCCCCATCCCTGGATATGTTTAAAAGTCACAGAATCGCAGAACATTAGAGATTGGAGGGGATCTTCAAAGACCATAAAGTCCAATCCCTCTGACCCAGCAGGATCTCCTAGACCAAGTCACACAGGAACATGGCCAGGTGAGTATTAAACATCTCCAGAGAAGGAAGATCCAGAACCCCCCGGCAGCATCTTACAGTGCTCTATCGCCCTCACTGTGAAGAAGTTCCTTCTCAGGTTGATGTGGAAGCTCCTATGTTCCAGCTCACATCCATTGCCCTTTGTCTTGTCATTAGATGACCCTGAGCAGAGCCTGGCTCCATCCTCCTGACACCCACCCTTCACATACTTATAAACATTAATGAGATCATCCCTCAGTCTCCTTAGTCCAAACCAAACAACCCCAGCTCTCCCAGCCTTTCCTCATCAGGGAGGTGTTCCTCTCCTTTCATCGTTTCTGTGACTCTGTGCTGGACTCTCTCCAGCAGTTCTGTGTCCTTCTGGAGCTGAGGGGCCCAGAACTGGACACAATAGTACAGATGCTGTCTCACCAGGGCAGAGCAGAGGGGTAGGAGAACCTATCTTGATCTGCTAATCACCCTGCTTCTCATCCACCCCAAGATGCCATTGGCCATCATGGCCACAAGGGCACTTTGTTTGCTCAAGTCATGGAATTTAGAGACATGGTTTAGCCATGGACTGTTAGAGTAGATTATTTGTTGGACCCAATGATCTTGAACATCTCTTTCAACCATCGCAGACAACCAATCTGTCTGCATGGCATTTTCTTTAACTTACTAGCTTCTGTTGATTTGCTTTGCTTTAGTTATCATGTGTTAAGTAGCCTAGAAGACTACCTTAGTTTTAGAATCTACAGAACAAAGATTTGGGGTAACTGAAGGTCTCCCTTGTCTGGGAGCTTGGGAACTTCTGCTTCAGATATAAAATGCCTGGGATAGAGATTACACCTTCTGCATCTCTGTATGTCCATGTGTATTTTGGTCACTGATGCAGTGTAAGTAACAGCAACCAGCTTGCAGTATTCCAGGGCTCATTTTTTAGATGGCAAACTGCATTTGAGACCTGGACGTCTCCAAAAGTGGCAAGTAAAATCCAAAGAGGTGTGATGGGCTTTGAGCAAACTGATGTAGTGGAAGATGTGCTTGTTTGTTGGACTGGATGATTTTAAAGGCCTCTTGCAACTGCAGCTATTCAATGAATCTGTGATTATGTGGCCTGACTAATCTTTCACCCCTAACACAGCAGCTGTCTTGGAAATATGAAGACATAATTTTGTAGGACATCATATGAAGATGCAAACCAGAAAACCTGGTAGGACATCAGGTTGCCCAGGGAGGTTGTGGCTGCTCCATCATCCCTAGAAGTGCTCAAGGCCAGGTTGGATGGGGGTCCAAGCAACCCAGTCTGGTGAGAGGTGTCACTGCCCATG
>VXBP01006054.1:52951-77414 GCA_013400115.1 Rhinopomastus cyanomelas | reverse complement strand
TGGGGGGGGGTTAAAGATCCCGCAGGACGGGAGTGGGGGGGTGTGGGGTGGGTGAGGCCAGGCGGTGGCTGAGCACAGCCCCTCCGAGAGGCCGCTGGGCGGAGGGGAGGGGATGTGGAGCGGCTGGAGACCCCCCCAGATGTGTCCTCAGAGCTCACCCCGCTCTGCTCCCGGTGCTGCTTTGCTCTCTGGGGGTCTCTCTCCGTTTGCCCCCATTGCCATCACGTCCCAGGTGCCCCCATCCCGCTGCAGGTCGGGGTTACTGTGGTACTGGGGAGGTCTGGAACACGCAGCATCCTGCAGGATTAGTGCTGGAATGGGGGAGCAATCCCCCCTCTGGGCTGTGGGGACTGGGGGGCTTCAGGAGCTGGGTGGTCTAAGCCCGACCCGCTCGCCCCAAACCCTTCTCACTCTGCAGCCCCACGTGAGGATGGGCTCGCACTACTGGGTTTACTGGTTTGAGGGGAAAGAGCAGCCCCACGGCTTTGGGAAGGCCCCCCAAGTGAGGGGCTGCTCAGCCCGGCAGTGGGAAGGCTGCTCCTGTCACGGGGAGGGTCTTGGTGGGCTGCGGTCACCACCCCAGTAGCAGGACCAGCGGGTGAATGAACTGCCCTTGGTGACTGGGAGCAAATGGGGCTGAAGGTGTCGTGGCCCTTCCGTGTGGGATATGGCTGGGGGTGCTGCCTGTCACCCCAAATTCCACTGGCCTCCTCGGTGGGGGGCACACGTGTTGGCTGGGGACCAAAGTGACTCCAGGGCTGCACCAGCGTGTGCCCAGTCTGCCCAGTAGAGATGCTGCTGGGAAGGAATCACTTTCTCATTGTTTAGCTTTCTCCTGCTCGGGTTTTGTGGGGTGGGGGGCCATCAGCCCTTGTTGTTGGGTGTTTCTGTGTGCCCCCAGCACCTCAACAAACCCCCCAGCACTGGTGCTGGAGAAAAAGTGTGTTCCCAGCTCTTCTGGGGGCTGAGGGAAGGGTTAACTGGGAGGGTAACAGGGTTAAAAGCAGGACCAGCCCCCCCCCAGTGGCAGTTTTGGGGCTGATTCATTTGTAGGGTTTTTCTCCTGGGTGCAGACGGGTTTATTCAGAGTCAGGCTGATGGGGCTGAGGAAAACACCTTCAGGAGGATGGGGAAGGAACCCCCCATTAATCTTTGGGTGCAAACTGGGAAGCTCCACGGCTTCTGCGCTGCACAGCCCTCTGCCAGCGCCCTGTAGTGTCTAACACACCCCACAGGTGAGTTCCTGCTGGAGGAACCCCAAAAGCAGGATTCTGACCTGCCACAGGCTCTTTCCAGTTAAACTGGGGCACAAACCCCAGTGCCAAGGTATCGAACTCATCCTTCACTCTCTGGCCCCTGGGCATGAGGTGAGACTTTGGGGGAGCAGTAAGATGGCCCCCAGTCCCCGTGGGAGAGGAGGTGATCCTCTGTGTGGCTGCCTGGAGGTGGGGTGGGGGGCTTGGGGAAGGGTCCAGGGGCTACAGGACTGGGCTCTGGGAACCACATCTGTGTTCCCACGGTGGGGCAGGAGACGGGGGCAACCCCCGTGGGACTTCTGGCCTCCTGCATCCTGCTCGGCAGCGGGAGTCTGACCAGAACCAGTAGCTCCCAGTGCTGGGGCCGACAGGCACTCAGAGGGTTCCTGCAACAAGTCCTCCAGCGCTGGGAGGAGGGGACCTGTAGGGGAAGGGACGGGATGGAAACGTCTGCTGTCGGAGTGGGGAAGGAGCCGCTCGCACCCAGCGCCCCGAGCCGCCCCTTCCCTCCCGCAGGGAGAACCCAGCAGGGCTGGGCGAGTTTGCTGCCGGGGAGCTGGAGAGGGTATAAATAGAGTGGGGAAGGAAGGATGGACAGGCAGCGGGATCCCACACATCCTGCTACCCCAGAGGCTGGGACACCGCCCTGGCATCACGCCGTGCCACACCGCGCCGTGCCAGAGCTCCCGGTCCAGGCTCTGAGAGCCGCCAAGGTGGTGACCTTCAGCCGAGGAGATGCTGCAGGGACCAGGGGCAGCTTCATCCCTGTTGTGGGTCTGGGGCTTGGGTTTGAGGGGCTGGGCCTCAGCTTTGAGGGGCAGGGATGCAGAGGTGAGGGTGTGGGGCTTGCTTCGAGGGTCTGGGGCTTGTAGGTCAGAGAGCGGCTGAAGCCACATCCAGAATCCCAAGAGGAAATGGCAGCCGTGGCCAGTGATGCCCAAGCCATGCCCCACAAACATGGGCTAATTAGCAGAGAGGCCCTTGATTGGGATGTTAATGGAGCAGTGTCCTCTGCCTGGGCCCTGAGGGGGATGGGTCAGAGTGTCTGGAACTGGAACTGCTCCCTGGAACTGCTGACTGGTTGGATCAATAGGGAACTCGATGGGATGCACTGGGCTGTGTCGTGGGGGCAGCTGCCTTTGCAGGAGCGAGGCTTTGGGTGGCACAGCTCCAGAGATTTTGGGACAAGCAGGGGGAAGAGAAGCCTGCTCTTGGCTGAAAGGTCTCCTCTTGCCCTCCGAGGAAGAGCAGTGCGAGTTCCGGCGCCTGGGACGCGGCTCCGTGATGGTGAAAGCTCCTGCTGAGGGCTGAGGACTGAGGCAGGCAGCACCTCGAGGAAGAGATTCACGGGGCTCATCTTCGTGTGGGGTTTGCTGTGGGGTTTGGATCCACCGGCTCCTTCGACCCCGAGCCTGCGCACGGGAGGTCCCCATGCTGGACAGAGCGGCAGCGGCCGGGGAGACACCGAACGAGCTGTAACCAGGGCAGGAGAGAGTCTGGCCTCTGGGCTAGAGCGGCCCCAGGGACCACGACAGGGTGGGGACTGAGCTGCTGGAGAGCACTGGAGGAGAAAGGGACCTGGGGGTGGCCAACAGCATGGCCAGGAGCCAGCAATGGGCCCTGGTGGCCAAGAAGGCCACTGGCATCCTGGGGTGGTCAGAAGGGAGGTGGTTAGGAGATAGAGAGAGGTTCTCCTGCCCCTCTGCTCTGCCCTGCTGAGACCCCAGCTGGAATCTGGTGTCCAGTTGTGGGCCCCTCACTTCCAGAGGGACCCAGAGCTGCTGGAGAGAGCCCAGCGCAGAGCCACAGGGGTGATGGAGGGAGGGGAGCATCTCCCTGCTGAGCAAAGGCTGGGGGAGCTGGGGCTCCGGAGCTTGGTCGTGCAGCTGGGAGAGGGCAAGGAGGTCATGCTGGCTGAGGTGGAACAGGGTGCTCAGTCCTGCGGGTTTAATTATCACAGAATCATCAAATCACAGAGTCATCCAGGCTGGAAAAGCCTTCAAGGTCATCAAGTCCAAGCCCGCACCCTCCAACCCCCAAACCAGCACCCCCTCTCCTGAAACACTCCGTCTGCCCGGGGGCTGAACCCCTCCAGGGGCGGTGCCTCCACCCCTCCCTGGGCAGCCTGTTCCAAACCACAGGGTCACAGAATCCCTGAAGTCGGAAGAGACCTCCCAGCGCATCCAGTCCACCCATCGCCCCGGCCTGGGGCCACATCCACTCATTTCTGGAGCCCCTCTGCCCCACCAGCCCCTCCCTGGGCAGCCTGTTCCGAGCCCCCCCCCCTCTTCTGGGAAGGAGCTTTCCCGCAGCCCCCAGCCTGCAGCTCGCCGGCAGCACAAGGAGCCGCCCTGTCCCCGGCGCTGGGGATGCTTCCTGAGCTTTGGGATTTCTAGCGGGAGGGGCTGCTCTGAGGCTAGAAACAGCAGCCCCGCGCTGCAGACCCTCTGGCCCTTGTCAAAGGCAGCTCGTCCTGCCCAGCAGCTTTTTAATGAGTGTTAATTGAGATTCAATGCAGCGTTAATCTGGCCCTTGAGCGCCGCGGGGCCGCGGCCGGCCGGGCGCTGCGATTCATCCCAGGGTCCTTCCCCCACCCCTCCCGCTCCTCTGCGTGGAAATTCCATGGGATGATGAATAGTTGGATTCATTAGCCAGCCGGGGGGCTGCTGGAGGAGCCCGGTCCTGGATTCCGATCGCCGGAGTCAGGGTGGAATTGCCCCGCGCTGGCAGCGGGCGGTGGCAACGCGGGGGAACCAGCTGCTAGAGCCCCCCTCGGATGGGGCTGCGAATCCTGCCCGGAGGGGAGGGAGCCGGGCTCCGCTCCCAGGAATCCTGAGCTCCTTTGTTCCGCACAAAGCTGCTGGCAGTGCCCCTTCGCTGTGGCTCTGCAGAGCCTCCAGCATCACCCGGGAGAGCTGCCCTGGAGAGGCTGCGCCAGGGCGCTGCTGGAGCTGCGGGGACCGCTGAGACCCCGCAGTCCTGAGCCCAGACCGGGCTCTGAGGCGGCGCGGAGCTGGGGGGCGTGAGAGACAGAGTGGGGGGGCCTCGGAACAGGCTGCCCGGGGACGGGGTGGAGGCGCAGAATCACAGAAGGCACTGGGTTGCAAGGGACCCCCAAAGAGCACCCAGGCCAACGCCCCCACACAAAGCAGGGCCAGCACTCACCAGACCTGGTAGCCCAGAGCCACATCCAGCCTGACCTTGGATAGCTCCAGGGGGCCACTGGACTTGATGATCTTGAAGGACTTCTCCAACCTTGATGATTCTGTGAAGCTCAGGTAGGGTGAGAGCTGCACCAGGAGCCACAGATGGGTTGGCTTGAGGGGACCTTCCCAGCTCCCCCAGTGCCACCCCCTGCTCTGAGCATGAGGTGACGTTTCCATTCCCAGCCAGAGCAGGGTGCTGAAGGGTGAGAAGAGCCCCAGCTCCCCACTGTGGAGCAGCTGGGGAAGCTGCTGGGACCAGTCTGGGGCTGCAGTGGGGACTGGGGGGGGGTCTCAGCACTGGGCTGTCACAGCATTGACACTCTTAGGGTTTGACAGCAAGAAGGACTCAGACAAGGAGCCCCAGGGGTGCTGGGGCTGTTGATGAACCCCAGCACCTGGATGAGGTGTCCAGGGATGAGGAGGGATCAGGGTCCTGGAGGGATGAGGGCCCCTTGGCAGCTGTGGCCACCCCATGGGACAGTCCAGCCCCGGCTGCTCCTGGTGTCCCTGCTCTCCCCCTGGACAATGGCTGCTATAAATCCCCCAGAGAAGAATGGTGTCTCTGTCCCTGCCCCATCTCCTCGTGCCCTCCCCGCGGCACTTGGCCTTCACAGGGCCCGGAGGGGGGGTGCAGGGTGACGGGGGTCACATCCTGCCCCATCTGTGCCAGCTTGGAGGCCACAGGCGACATCCGGAGCCTCTGCACCAGCTGCTTTGGGGCTCAGCAGCCCCAAAAAGGTGATTTGGGGTTGCTCAAGGGCTGGGGCTAACCCTGATGTCTGCAGCTGCACCCCCAGGGCACGTTGGCACCCGGGGCTTAGGTTTTGTGCCCCGTGGTGTTTTGGGGTGGGTGGCAGCCTCGCTGCTCTCGCCAAAGGGTTTCCCTTTCTCGTAGGGTCGAGGAGCACCCCCGGTCCCCTGAGCCCCACATTCTTCCCTGGGCACCGGGAGGCACCTGAGGAGCCTGCGGAGCAGAGCAGGGCAGGTGAGGACCCCGGTGGACCCCGTGGGGTGGGGTGGGGTGGAAAGGTCTCAGGGCCACGGAGCTGTGCCCAGCAGTGGGGGCTGGCTACCAGCAGCCCCGCTCGCCCACCCCGGTTGGTCTGTGGGGAACTGGGGAGCCCTTGGCTGGCCAGCAGGGCTCCTTTAATCCGGAGTGTGGCAGCTGCTGCAGCTCGTTCCCCTCAAACCCCACCCCAGCCCCAAAGCAGCCCCGTAACATCGGGCGAGAGCCCTTGGGCAAGTGGCCCCACAGCTGGAGGCACTGAAAGAAGCCCAATTCCAGACCTTTTGTGCCAAATCCTGGGGGTTGTAGGGAGAAGGGCAGATTCGGGGCTGCGCTGGGCGCGTGGGCATCACGGGGTCGAGGAGGGGGATGTCCCAACCTTCCCCATGGCTCTGCTGTGTGCGTAAGGGGGGGTCTGGATGGACCCCCTTTCCTGGCTGCTGGGCTTGTCCGGGCTGCAGACGCCCAGCGGGCTGGCAATGGGGTGGTGGGGGCCAGTGCCTCCAGCATCCCCAGCATCCCGTGACCTTCATCCACCGCAGCCCTGGCACTTCCTCGCGTTGGCCAGGAAATGGGGTTGCTGAAGCCCGAAGTCTTTAGGGGATGGTGGTAGATTTTCATTCTTCTTCTCTCATTTTCCCTGTTGTTCCTCAACTCCTTCTCCTGCTGGAAAACTTCTGCCCCCCCGACTGGGATAAACTTCCAGAAAAGCCTTTCAGTTTTGTCAGGGGTCCCTCAGCTGCCCCCAGCACCTGGCTCACCCCTACGTGGGAAGTGGGACTTTTCCCCTAAAAACCTTTCTAGTTGGCAAGAAGGATTTTTACCCGCAAGGAAACTTTATCCCAAGAAGCTGGAGGAGGGTGAAATCCTCTGGCAAGTGACCCGTGGGGTCAGGATCCCTTTGTGCTCCATCGGGATGTTTCCGCCGGCTTTATGGGGTGGGAAGGAGCTGGGAAACAGAGTGGGAGGGAAATGGTGCTTGATGGCAGGGTTTTGGGGCTCAGCGTGGGACCTGGGGTGCCTGTGCGGCCAGGAGAGCCCTAGTTTGTCTCCCCCAGAAGGGCTCCTGGGAGGAAACTGGTCCAGAGTGGGGTCCCCAGCAGCACCTTCGGTGCCAGGGATGCTCTTTGCATCATTCCCATTACATTTGTGGGGTGATGCAGGGCGCCTGGGGTGGGTGGGAGCAGCGAGGGAGGGATGGGGAACGTCGTGGCCCCGTAGCCAGGAGGCGGCTGGGGAAGAGGAGAGGTGCAGCCTCCTCCCAGGCTGGAAGGTGGGAATCGCAGAACAGCTGGACCCCAGGGAAATCCCTGTCACTTCCTTGCAGGGCTCAGGGCTTCCTTCCTGGAAAGAACCCCCTCGGTGGAAGAGGAAGGGTCGGCTTGTCCTTTGTTGAGCCCGTGGTGATGGGATTAGCCCGTGGAGGCTGTAGGATAATCCTGGAGCCCTTTGTGTGGCCTCTCCTTGTCGGGGCACTGGGGACAAGGGGCTGTCCCAAGTCCAGCTGTGCCAGCCGCAAAGGCCACCCCAGAACCTCTCGTGTTGGAAGAGACCTGTAAGGTCACCAAGCCCAACCGTTGGCCCAGCACTGCCCAAATCCGAGGGTCCAGGGAAGGTTTGTGGGGTTTCTCTGCTGCCCCCCAGGATGGTGATTTGAACGTCTGTGCTTTCCCTCTCTGCACAGAGCTCCTGCCGTGTCCATGAGGGACCTCCACAAGTCTAACGTGCTGGGGAGCAGACACGGCAGCCTGGTGAGTCCCGCTTGGCAGAGGGGGCTGGAGGGTGAGCCGAGAGCCTGCCTGCCTGCCTCTGCTCCCGGGCACCGCCACAACCCCGTTCGTGTGCAGCGGGACCTCGGCGTCGGGGCCCGGAGCCCTCGGGCTGGGGCTGCTGGGGCCGCCCCGTCGGGGCGCCGGGATGCGGCCGGCCGGCTGGACCGACGGGGCGCTGCCGGTTATTAGGGTGAGGAAGGGGGACGCGGGCTCCGAGCGGAGTCCTAGGGCGGCTCGTTAGCGCCGAAGCCGCTCTCGGGAACAAAAGCGGGTTTGAGGGCTGAATGAGGCAGCGCCGGAGCACTCGGGTGCCGGGGAGATGGAAATCGGCGCTTGTTTGGCTCCGGGCTCCCGAGCCGGGAACAATGGGCGTTTGATGGCCAATGCTGGCGGCGCTGTCCTTATCAAAAGAGGGGAGCTGCTTCGTTTCAAGCCCTTTTCTTCTGCAGGGACAGCACTCCAGCAGCTTAAACCCCACAGCCTGGGCTTCGCTAACGGCCCCAGCACATCCCGGGCTCCGCGCCCCTGAGGAGCCAGGCGGGACCCGTCTCCGGGGCGATGCCATCCCCTGCCACCCCCTAAGCGGCTCCGGCAGCTCCTGCTTCGCCATCTCCCCCTTTGGTGGGGAAGGTGTTGGTCTGAGTCGAGCAAGGAGAGTGGGGAGGGGGCTTGGGGTGGGGATCCGTCCTGTAGGATCGCAGGGCTGGTGGTGGAGGCTGCTCGTGTTGGTTTAGGTCATCCCCGCGTTCCGCCGGCCGCCGTGGGGTCAGGGATCTCCCCATGGACTTGCAAAGGGGTTTTATCCCCACTTGGCAGTGCGGCTCCTCCGTCCTGACGTTTTCTGGCCATGGACGAGCATCGGGACCTGAGCTGCCCCACAGGGCTCTGGGGATGGTGGTTTGGACCTGGTGATGAATCTGGTAGAGACTTTTCCTCCTAAAACCGGCCCTGGGGAGCTCCTGAGGTCTTTGTTCCCTGTGTCTGCTGTAAGGAGTGTCCGTGGGCGAGGAGAAGGGGGATCGGGCAGCCCCATGGATCCTACAAGGCTGAATCCCTCTCCTTGCTTAGCAGCTGCTGAACAGCCTCTCTGAAATGTCAGACTCCAGCCCCACTGACCTTTCTGACGGGGAATATCTCCAGCAGCTCCCGGGAGATGTTGGCATCAGACACTGCCCCTCGCACAGAGGGGGCAGAGGGGCAGTGAGGGGGTGGGTTTCAGTCACCTTTCTGGTCGTCTCTGTGCAAAACTTGACTTCAACATGAAAGCCCCAAATAGGGCAGAAGCTCCATCTGCACCGGGGGAGGCAAGTGAAAAGGGAGTAACGTGGCTTTGGAAAGGGTTCTGCCTCCTGGGGTGCCCCCATGTCCCTCCTGAGAGCCCCTGGACGAGCAGGGTGGTGGTGGAAGGGGGGTTGCGCTGTCTTTCTCCACCCACTTCTCCACATGAATGTCTTCTTCTTACCAGTCAGCCTAACCCTAACCACGTGTGGGACAACGAGCCGGGGGGTCACGCTGGGAAAGCGCTGGATTCCCAGGAAAAAGCCCTCACTGAGGCCACATGAGGTCCTAGGAGCCACCACATCACCCCTCCAGAGAGCTGCTGTAGGTCCCACGGGGCTGGGAAGGGGGGAAGCTCCCACCCTCCCAGCAGAACCAACCCTTACGTGCAGGCGAAGGCGCCGAGAGCTTTGGGGCTGGGGCTCGTGCCCCGTGCGGGGGGTTGTAGGGATCAGCCCCTCTCTGCACAGCCTCTCCCTCCGTGGCTGCAGTTGCCAAGACTCCCGAAGCCTGAAAAGATGCTTTTAAGAGTAAACACTTAGAGACAAGGGCTGCGTCTGCCGCTGGCGGGAGGAGAGGGCTGGGGCTGCCAGCGGAGCCAAGCGGGGACGGGGCTTGTGCTTCTCGGTCCCTTTGCTCTCCCTGGGGTGGGTTTTGCTTCAGGGGATGTAGGCAGAGCTGGTCCCCGGTGGGGTTTGCAGCTCAGATCCCCCTCCTCTTCACATCCACTCTGCCCCACTGATGGGTGAGAGCTGGTCCTCCATCCCAGAGACAAACCTGCACAGGTTGGGGTTCTGAGTGCAGCCTGAGGCACCCACCTCGAAGGGTCTTGCCCCACCCCACAAGAAGCAGGAGCTCCAGGGTTGCTCTGCTTCTCCGCTCCGGCCCCGTCTCTTCATAGGAACATTCAGGGTGGACAAGACCCTGGGGGTCATCAGGTCCAAGCATCAACCCTACTCACGCAGCCCTGTTGCAGCTCCGGGGGCAGGAGAGAGGAGTCAGCCCTGTGCGACCCCCACGGGAGTGAAAATTTGCCTGGTCCTTCCCTCTCCTGGGGCTGCGGCGGCTCCTCAGCATCGTCACCCCAATCCTGCCCCATTGGGTGGGGGAGATCTCTGTCTGACCCACGGATGCTGCTGCTCCTGCCCTTCTCCCCCAGACCTGCCGTGGGGTGGAGGGGGCCAGAGCCAGACGCCGGTACCGCTCCCCGCTGGTGGCAGGGGTCAGAGAACCACAGAATCACTGAGGCTGGAACAGACCTCCCAGCCCATCCAGTCCGACCATCACCCCAACCCCACCATGGCCACTAATCCTGCCCCCCAGGGCCACAGCTACTCAGTGTTTGAACCCCTCCAGGGATGGCGACACCCCCCACTCCCTGGGCAGCCTGTTCCCACCCCGGAGCGCTCTGTCGGGGAAGAGTCTTCTGCTGATGGCCAACCCAACCCTCCCTGGGCCACAACTCGGAGGCAGCCTCCGGCTCCTGGCTGGCTCCATCCCGAGCTGCAAACACCAGGCTCCTCCCTGGAACCTCATCCCCAGGCTCTTCCCCTGGCTCCAGATCCATTTCAGGATCATGGACCGTGTCGGGTTGGAAAGGACCTCCAAAGGGCATCCAGTCCAGCACCAAGCAGGGCCAGCACTCGCCAGACCTGGTTGCCCAGTGTCTGGGCTCCCCACGCCTGCCCTTTCCTGCTCCTCTAAAGACAGGTCCCACCTTGCAGTTGGGCTTTGGGGACCCTGTTTCCCCCCCCAGGCCCTCAAGTAAGTGGAACGCTGCGAGGAGGTGCAGAACCCCAGAGGGTTCCTGTTCCCCAGGTGAAAGCTCTGCCTGAGGAGGGGGCTGCTGCTGCTCTCGTTTTGCACGGGGGTCCTGCTCAGCCTGACACCAGGCAGGAAGGGCTGGAGACTGCCCGGGGATGGAAACGTCTGCAGGAGCCCCAGCAGCATCACGAGGGCGAAGGGAAGGGATCAGAGAGCGGGCGGCACAAGGTTCCGAACTGGGGGTTGCCCCAGCGCCCCGAGGCCACCGCCAGCACCCCCGGAGGAAGCTCAGGGCAGAGGATCCACCGCGGTCCCGCGGCTGGTGGCTTCCTCCAGCCCTTCCTCCCCCGTTTGTCTCAGGCAGGTCGAGGTCCTTTGGGGAAGGGGCTGTTTTCCTCTCCGGCTCGGGAATGTCGGCACCACCTGCCAAGGATTCGGGGAGGGGGGCACTTCCCCGCGTTCCTCCCGATCTTCGCCCCCTCTTGTCTTCAGAAGCCTTCGCTGGCTCAGCCGGGAAGTCGGATGTTTGTGCAGGGCTGGTCTCCAGCGGGTCCCCTCGGAGCCCGGAAGCCCCAGGGAGCGCCGGGCTCTGCCGGGGAAGGAAGGGACAGGACTAAACAGCAGCCCCCGTCCCACTGCGGTGGCGGCTGCGCTGCGGAGCCTCTGGAGTCCTGCTGGCCAGCAGCATGGCCAGGAGCCAGCAATGGGCCCTGGTGGCCAACGGCATCCTGGGGTGGATCAGAACGGGGGTGGTTAGGAGATGGAGAGAGGTAATTCTCCCCCTCTGCTCTGCCCTGGGGAGAGCCCAGCTGGAATCTGGTGGCCAGTTGTGGGGCCCTCAGCTCCAGAAGGACCCAGAGCTGCTGGACGGAGGGGAGCATCTCCCTGCTGGGGAGAGGCTGAGGGAGCTGGGAGAAAGGAGCCTGAGGGGTGACCCCATGGGGGTTGATCAGTATGTGAAGGGTGGGTGTCAGGAGGATGGAGCCAGGCTCTGCTCAGGGGCACCCAGTGACAGGACAAGGGGCAGTGGGTGTGAGCTGGAGCAGAGGAGGTTCCACATCAGTGTGAGAAGGACCTTGTTCCCAGGGAGGGTGCCAGAGCCTTGGCAGGGGCTGCCCAGGCGGTTGTGGAGTCTCCCCTGGCTGTGGATTCTCCTCTGGTGAGGATGGGGAGCTGCTGCCTGCTGGCGCCCTGGATGCAGTGGGGAAACGAGATGGGAAGAGCCCATCGGTGCCACCCCCAGCAGAGAAGGGGGTGTCCTGGGGGTCTGGGGGGCATTTTCCCTGCAGGGGGTTGTCAGGAGGGGGGAGCGTGAGCAAAGCAGCCTCGTTCAAGGTGGATTTGGGGGAGGTTTCTGCAGGAATGACCAAATGCTGGGGCTCTGGAGCAAATGGGGGGCTCCAAAAACATCGGGATTGGGGGGTTTCCATCAGATCCTGGGTTTCCCCGTGGAAAGGGGAGACGAAGGAAATGGGAAGACTTCAAGGAGCCACCCCCGGGCTGCGGCCGAGTGTTGCCCTGGCTGCTGGGCTAGGTCTGGCAGAGGCTCACAGCCCTGGCTTGGACCCGAGGCTGCATTTTTCCAGAGCACAAACCTCTCCAGCCCTGAGAAACCCCTTCCTCTGCTCTTATTTTGGGTTAAATCCTCCAGGATCTGTGTCTTTTTAGCTTGCAGCGGGGGGATGCCGGCAGCGTCGCCTCCACGGCCCTGGAGCCGCCGAGCATCCTCCGCGGGGTGGTCTAGGGGACCCTGCAGCGCAGGGGGATTGGACTGGGTGATCTGTCGGGGTCCCTTCCAGCCCCTGCTGGTTCTGTGGTCCCAGAATCTGTGTGTGGGGGGCAGGAAGGGGCCCCGGGGCGGGCGCTCCGGGAAGGCTGAGGCTGTGCTTGGCCCCGCAGATGTCATGGCGCCCGCAGTACCGCAGCTCCAAGTTCCGCAACGTCTACGGCAAGGTGGCGAGCCGGGAGCACTGCTTCGACGGCATCCCCATCACCAAGAACGTCCACGACAACCACTTCTGCGCCGTCAACGCCCGCTTCCTCGCCATCGTCACCGAGAGCGCCGGCGGGGGCTCCTTCCTCGTCATCCCCCTCGAGCAGGTGGGACCCCGGGCCGCACTGGGTGCTTAAGGGTGGGAGTGGGGGTAAAGGCCCATCCCGACGATCCTCAGCCCACAGCTCTGGTGGTCTTGAGTGGGTTGTCCCTCTTCTTGGTGAACTGGGGGGAGAGGTTTTCCTTGCTCCAGTGGTTGGGGCATCTGGCGGGGTTCAGCTGCTGGCAGGGGGGTGCTGGGCACCTCAGGGACGTGGGGCTGGACGATGCTGCTCTGAGAGGGTGGAACAGGCTGGGAGAGCTTGGGGCATTCAGCTGGAGAAGAAAAGCTCCAGGAGACCTCCATGAGCAGCCTGGAAAGCCCTTGGCACGAAGAAGCAGCCCCAGATCCTTCCTTTGACCTCCCCACCCCAGCTCTTTGCAGGAGATCCCCCACTTCCCTGCACATCCCCTCTCCAGGGGACTGGTAGGGCCCCTGAATTCAGCTGATGCTGCCACAGGATCAATTGGCCATGAAAGAAACATTTGCCCTGGTTCACCTTCCCCCACTGCAGTGGCTCCGGTTCTGCTGCTGGCCCACCAGTGCTCCAGCGTGCGGACTAGCAGCAACAAACTGGGACCAGCATCCCATTCCTGGGCACCCTGCCCTCACCCCCTAGCTCCTGGGCTTCAGGATGGGGCTCCCAGTCACTGATCGTCACAGAATCATTAGGGTTGGAAAGGAGCTCTAAGATCATCCAGTTCAACCTTCAGCCCAACCCCTCCATGACCACTGGACTGCAGCCCAAAGATCAACCTTCAGCCCAACCTTTCCATGGCTGCCAGACTGTGGTCTAAAAGCCAACCTTCAACTCATGTCCTCTGTGGCCACTAGATCCTGGCTCAAAACCAACCTTCAACCTAGCACCTCCATGGCCACCAGACCTTCTCCCAAGCCCAACCTTCAGCCCAACACCTCCATGGCCCAAGGTCCAACCTTCAACCCAAGCCCTCCATGGCCACCAAACCCTGTCCTAAAGAGGCACAGGAACATCCTGGACTTGAAGGATGGACCTGCCCCCATCACTTGAAGACCATCCTGTGCTTGGTGAGAAGGTTGGAGCCCCTCAAGCCCCTGGGCAGCAAGAACCAGGGCGGGGCCAAACCCCCCGGGACAGATCAGGGTCCGGTAGAAGAAGCGGGGTGGGGGAGGACAGCCCCCAGGCGCTTTCCCTGGGCGATGTTCACGCCTCTTCCGAGTCCTCGGCGATTTCTGGAGCCGCAGATGGGGGAGACTCTAATCAGCGAGTTAATTGCAGCTCACAGCTTGACTCATCCGTGTGGAGCCTCGGCTGAGCGCTGCCTCCCTCCCGCTCCGCTCCCTCCCCATCCCAGCCCCCCTCAGCAGCCCCCCAGCAGCCCCCCGGAGCCGGTGGGGGCAGCGGGATGAGGTCCACAGCCCGTCCCCCCCCGGCGCTGCCGGTCTCACCCCGAAAACGCCACAAAGGGAGCCGGAGCCCTGCGTCAGGCGGCTGCAGGAGCCTTTGCACCGGCTGCTTTTAAATAGGGTCTGATTAGCTCGTTAGGAGCCAGCTCATCTTCCCTGGCAATCAGCAGCCCTCTAATTAATTGCCGGCCCTGTTTAGCCCGACCTAACGACGGTAGCCCAGATCCCGCAGCTCTTCCCGGGGGTGGGTTGGCTGCCGGCTCCTTTCTCGCTTGATTCCCCGCCCCCCCCCATGTCGACCCCCTGTTCTGCTCGGAGCTGCTCCCCCTCCGGCTGCCGATGGGCTTGTGTAGCGGGGGCCAGGTGGTCCTCAGTCTAGCGGCTTCCTCGGCCCCATCCGGGGGCGACTGGAGGGAGCCTGGGGAGAGGGATCAGCGGTTTGTTTTGCCCCTTCGGTCTCCCCAAAACCACCCCACAGCCAGTGGGGTTCACCCGCTGGAAGCAGCCTCTCCCCAGCACCACCGGGGGCTGGGGTTGTGCTCTGCGGGGACATGGAGAGGGGGGACCTTGGGGAGCCCCTTTGAAAAGGGGGGGTTTAAAGGGTCTCTTTTAAAAGGGGATTTTAATAGGTCCCTTCAAAAGGTCCCTTGCAGCCCCAGGCCGAGCTGTTCTGGGAATATCCCGGAGAGAGGCTGCAGGAGAGAGCTGGGGAGATGTTGGTTTGACCCCCGAGCTCCCGAGGGAAGGGTCTGATCCGTAGAGGAGCCCCCCGTTGGGCTGGAGTCGGCAGCAACCCGGCCCTGGCCGAGGGCAGAGCCCGGTCCTGCTCCGGGGGTGGCAGAAGCTGCGGCTGGAGAGACCTGTGAGGTCCTCGAGCCTGGCTTGATGCCGGGTCCCCACTAACCGCTGACCCTCACCCCACATCTCTGCAGCCCCTCCAGACACGGGGACAACCCCCCCGCCCTGTGGACACGGCCAGTCCTGCTGAGCTGGGGTCCCCCCGAGGAGCCCCTCTTGTGTGCGGGGTTGTTCCCTGCACCACCCCTTGCCAGCGGCAGATGGGTGGCAGGAGCATCCCCGGGGGCCCCGGTGCCAGGGTGGCAGCTGGTGAGCGGGAGCCCTTGGCTCGGGGTCCTGGTGGCGTCTGCTCTGCCCCTGTGCCCATGGCAGCACCCAAGGGACCCCCCATCCCCTCTGTGGGGGTGCCCAAGGGGGGGCAGAGGACGTCCCAGCCGCTTCCCCCACCCCTCAGAACCCACAAATACTAGGAGGGGGTCTCTATTTGGGGGAATAGTGGGTTGGCTCTGTTTTGGGGACAAACACTGGGGTTCCTTGACTTTGGGGGAAAGAAATACTGGACAGTCACCATTTTGAGGGGAAAACACCGGATTGTCTCTATTTTCGAGGGAAAAGACTGTTTTCTCTATTTTGGTGGAAAAATACCAGATTTGCTCTATTTTTTGGGGGGAATGCTGAGTTTTCCCTATTTTTTTGAGAAAAATACTGGGTTTTCTCTAATTTGAGGGAAAAATACTGGGTTTTCTCTATTTTGGGGGAGAAAATATGGGATGTTGTCTATTTTGGGGGAGAAAATATGGGATGTTGTCTATTTTGGGGGAGAAGTTGCCGAGTTCTCCCTGTTTTGGGGGGAACTGCTGGGTTTTCTCTGCGGCCTCGGGGAGAGTCCCCGGGGTTTTCTCCCCACGTCTCTGCCCTGACCCAGTTTTGGCTCCTCGGAGGCGTCTTCCAGCCCCCTGCGGCCTCGCGGCTGCGGCAGAGGAGACTCCTCCGCTCTCTGGTCCCCGTGTGACTTATTTTTGGTGAATTTGAGTTGGATTCGAGCCTGCAGGAGGGGCTTCTGCTGACCTGGAGCTGCCCAGGACAAAAGAGGGACAGGGAGTGAAACGAAAGAAACGACGTGGGGTCAGTGGAAAGGAAACCAGATGAAATAAAAACAATAAAAAATGAAATAAAAATTGAAAAGTAATGATAAAATAACCCAAAACAAAAATCAAATGAAATAAAAATAATTCAAAAAGAAATAAAAAGTCCAAAGCAAACTAAAAAATAAAATAAACCAAAACCAAATCAAATAAAAATAAGAGAAAAATTAAAATTCAAAAGTAACAATAAAATAAACCAAAACAAATAAAATTAAATAAAAATGACAAAATAAATATTAAAATGTAACGATAAAATAAACCAAAACAAACTGAAATAATAAAAGGAACTGAACCAAAAAGAAAGAAAAATAAAGAATTACACCACCGCCATGAACATAAAAGAATCAAATGAACAAAAAGAGAAAGAATAAAATAAACCAATAAAATAAACTGAAATGAAATGAATAAAACATTAAAACCAAATAAAATATTTTTAAAAGAAAGTAAAGAAATGGGAGTAAAATGAAACAAATTAATATGAAATAGAATGAAATAATAATGAACCAGAACAAAACAAACTGAAAGAAAACAATAAAAGAAAACAAAACAAAACAATTAACTATTGAAAAAAAATGAAAAGAAAATAATAAACTAAAAAAAGCAATAAATTACAAGATAATAAAATAGAGAAAAAAAGAATTTGAAGAAATAAATAGGAGTAAAACAAGGTAAAAAGAAAAAAGAATGAAAAATAAAGCGAGGAAATACAATAAAAATAATAACAACATCAACCAAAGGATAAAAGAAACCGAAGTCAATTCAAGCAGAAAAAGAAGAGCAGCCAGAAGCAGAGCGAACGGACCCAAAAGCAGAGCGAACGGACCCAAAAGCAGAGCGAACGGACCCAAAAGCAGAGCGAACGGACCCAAAAGCAGAGCGAACGGACCCAAAAGCAGAGCGAACGGACCCAAAAGCAGAGCGAACGGACCCAAACCCCAGCTCCCACCGAGAAAACAAAGTCGAACCCGGAGCTCGACAGACGCGGACATGGAGCCAAACAGAACCCGGACCGAATCAACGCGATGGACCGAAATGAGGCGAAATGGAGTCACCCCGACGAGCCCCAGCGAGGGGTAGCCTGGGGGCTACCGAGAGCAGAGCGGCCGCGCTCTGGCCCCGCTGCAGCGGAGGTCCCCGCGGCTACCAGCGGGCTGGGCTCGGGCGCCGGGGCTGGCGGCAGTGGCCACTCAGCCTGGGGCGGGGGCGCTGATGGTGGGGGGTGATCGGAGCCTGAGAGGGGGGGTTAACCCCTTCAGCGCCGCCGCTCCAGCCCGAGGGGAGCGGAGCTGCGCTCTGCCCCCTCTGCGGTCCAGCCGGAGCGAAGCCCGGTCCTCGGTGGGGGACCCCCCTTCCCACCGAGTTCCCGATAACCAGGGGTCTCTCGGCGCGGCACCTTCTGCCCGGTGTCGTTAACGACCCCGAGCCGGGCTGCGGCGGGGTGGAGCCGGGCGAGTGGTTGCCAGAGGCTGCTTGAAGCGTCCGGGGCTCTGAGGGGCCGCTGTGGCTGGAGCAGCCCCGCGGGGAGTCGCCCAGAGGGGAAGAATCACGGAGCGTTAGGGATTGGGAGGGACCTCGAAAGGCCTTCCCGTCCCATCCTCCTGCCAGGCTGATGTTTACATTGACGGTTAAACTGATTGACATTCAAACTGATATTCAAATTGATGTTTGAATTGATTGATATTCAAATTGATGTTTAAATTGACTGATGTTGAAGTGGATTGACCTTGATTGATGTTTAAGCTGATTGATATTGAAGGTGACTGATGCTTTAATTTAGCGGCAGTTCTCCTCACACAAGAGGAGGGTCAGGGTCAGGGTCAGGGTCAGACTCAGACTGAGGGTTAAAGCTCCTGATGCCTATTTCTTGCTCCCTGTGGTCCAGCTGGAGGCCCTACAGGAGTGAACTAAGTCAGAGAGGTCCAGAATCATGGAACCACTGATGGGGTTGGGATGAAGGGACCTTCCAAGCTCCTTTTAGTTCATCTAGGGCCATCCCCACCCAGAGCAGGGGGCTCAGGGCCCCCCAAGGGCCAACCTGCCCTGTGGTGGTGCCAGGGATGGGGCTTCTCCCACCTCTTGGGGCACCCTGGGCCAGGGTCTCCCCACCCTCGGCACCAACCTTCTCTCTCTCTTGGAATCTCCATCTGGCTGTTGAACCATCACCCATGGGGTGTCCCACAGCCCCTGCTGAGAAGTCCCCCCACCACCAACCCCTTTAAGCCCCAAAAGGGTCACTGTGGGGTCACCCCACAGAGCTCCCGCAGGACACGGTCCATGTTCCTGGTGTCTCAGTGCCACGAGCGACCGAGTCGCTGCCCCCTACGCTCTTCCCATCCACCCAGCGCCAGCAATTAGCAGCCAACCCTCCCCAGGAGCCAATTAACTCCAATTAACCTTCTGAGCAGCAGGAGCTCAGGGTGAGGATCCCGCTGCCCTGAGCCGCAGGCGCTGCCTCTTTGTTCCCGTCCGACGGAGCCGGGAGCTCAGTCCCTGGAAGGTCACTGCGGGAAGGGCGATGAAATATTTAGCGGCTGCGTCGCGCTGACCTAGTTAGCGTCCGCGCTCCGGAGCCTCCGCCGCCGCCTCCTCGGGGCTGCGGCCGTGGGGCTCCCTGCAAGGGCCCTGCGAGCAGCAAGCGGGCTCCTGCAGCCCATCGCGGCTGGAACCGCGGAGGGAGAGCTGCTCTGCCGTGGAGCTCGTCGCTCTGGCTTGGTGGCTCTTGTGGGGTTGGGTTGATGGTTGGGCTTGATGGCCTTGGGGTCCTTTCCAGCCTTAAGGATTCACTGATTTCTGCTGGTGTTGGGTTCGTGGTTGGATCTGATGGTTGGGGAGATCTCTGCCAACCTCAAGGATCCAACAATTTCCCTTTGGTGTGGGGTTAATAGTTGGATTTGATGGCCTTGGAGGTCGCTTCCAACCTTAAGGATCCTATGATTTCCCTCTGATGTGGGGTCAATGGTTGGATTTGATGGCCCTGGAGGTCCTTTCCAACTTAAGGATCCGATGATTTCCCTCTGATGTGGGGTCAATGGTTGGATTTGATGGCCGTGGAGGTCCTTTCCAACTTAAGGATCCAACGATTTCCCAGTGATTTTGGTTCAATGGTTGGCCTTGATGACCTTGGAAGTCCTTTCCCACCTAAGTGATTCAGTGATTCCCTGATGGGGTGGTTGGAGCAGAGTGTCCCAGAAAGTGGTTCAAGCATTTCCATCCTTGTGGAAGGGTCCCATCAAGAGGTGTCATGGTGAGATGGTTTGTGGAGTCAAGCAAGAACATTGTGATCCCAAAACCATCAGGGTTCATGAACATCACTTCCCAGCCTGGGGTCTCCTTCGAGGTCTGGGGATCGGTTTGGTTCTTCTCAAGTCCCTTCCAGCCCTTCTGCCTGTGGTTCTGGAGGGTCGCACCTCCAGACTTCCTCTCCAGGTGTCTCCTATGGACAACCCCCCGTCCCTGCACGAGCCAACGAGGCTCCAGCCTTAGAGCTGCCACCTCTGTCCCTCAACTTTCTCTCTTCTCTCTCGTTTTGTCGTCTTCCCGGTGGATTTTACATCACAGACAGGCCGGATCGAACCGAACTACCCCAAGGTCTGCGGCCACCAGGGCAACGTGCTGGACATCAAGTGGAACCCCTTCATTGACAACATCATCGCCTCATGCTCCGAGGACACCTCGGTGAGCTGCACCGCTGCACGGTGGCACCTCCTGGGAGCCCGTGGCACCCTCACCCCTTTAACCCGGAGCCCCAGAGGTGCAGGAACAGGGCTGCTGGAGGCTGAACCCCCCTGGGAGTGGGGATGCAGCTCCTCCTCCTCCTCCTCATGTTCTGCTCCCTGCAAGGGAAGAAAATCCTTTGCATGAAGGAGAAGAACCGGGGATTTGGGGTGGTCCAGGGTCTGACCCCTTTGTCTCCTCATGGCCTCATCCTGCCTGTCCCTGCAGCCTGTTGGCAGCGTTTCTGAGCAGCAAGCGCAGCGAGGAGGGGGGACGAGGCCGTGAGACCTGGTCAGCTGCCTCCCACCTGAAATTGGGGCTTTTTATACCGTGGCCAGGGAACAGGAGGTGCTGGGAGGGGGAAGACTTTGTGATCCATCATCAGATCTAGGAACTGCAGTCACTTGCCCCGTCTCGTCCTGATGGGGATGGTTTGGGTGGGGTTGAGGCTCTTGGTGCCACCCTGTGCTCAGGGAGCTGCTCGTGGGCAGGGCAGGCGCCGGTGGGGTCCAGTGGGGTCCCAGACGCCCTCCCAACGGCCGCCCCGTCCCGCAGGTGCGGATCTGGGAGATCCCCGAGGGCGGCCTGAAGAGGAACATGACCGAGGCCGTGCTGGAGCTGTACGGGCACAGCCGGCGCGTCGGCCTGGTCGAGTGGCACCCCACCACCAACAACATCCTCTTCAGCGCCGGCTACGACTACAAGGTGAGTCCCGCCCTGCGCGGCCCCGCTCCCCGAGCCCGGGGCTGCCTTCGCCAAGGGCTTCTCCGCTCCCGTGTGGCCAGAGCAGGACTGGGGGTGGAGTGACCCACCGGACCCTCAGCAGGTGGTGCCTTCCATCCTACAAAGGTTTTACTCCTGGTCGTAGGGACTGCTCGAGTTTTGCACTAGTAGGAGCCCTTGGGAGGAGGGAAGGGGGTCGTGAGGGTCGTGAGGGGGTGATTCCAGCCAAGATCAAGGCACCATTGAGGTCAGAAGAGGCCTCCAAGACGATCAGCTCTGGCCTCTAAGCACCCAGCGCAGAGGTGGAGGTCAGGAGGAGGGGTCTCCAGGAGTGGAGACGCCAGGGCAGGTGTCTCCCTGCAGGTCCTCATCTGGAACCTGGACATCGGGGAGCCGGTGAAGATGATCGACTGCCACACGGATGTCATCCTCTGCATGTCCTTCAACACCGATGGCAGCCTCCTGGCCACCACCTGCAAGGACAAGAAGCTGCGGGTGGTGGAGCCGCGCTCGGGCAGGGTCCCCGGTGGGGTGGCTCGTGCCTGGGGCTTGGGCTCGGAGGGAAGGGCTGGGGCCTGCAAGGAGCACTCAGGATGGCCCTCCTGTGCTTGAAGCAGGTGCAGGTGGTGGAGAGTGGGGGGCCAGCCCCACCCCAGGCTCGGGATCGGGAGGGGTTTGTCCTTCAGTTGATGAAGGGTTTGTGGGAAGCGTTAGGAGCGAGGAGGGGGCGCCCAGAGGGTGAAGGTCACAGCTGATATCTAGGGAGGTGCCTGGGGAGCAGCCAGGGCAGGGGCTTTCCCGGGGTGAAGGCTGGGTCTGGGGGCCGCGGGCAAGCACAGCCCTGTCCTGCAGGAGGCCAGCTGCAAGAACCACCGCGTGAACCGGGTGGTCTTCCTGGGCAGCACCAAGCGGCTGCTGACCACGGGGGTGTCGCGCTGGAACACGCGGCAGATCGCCCTCTGGGACCAGGTGGGTGCCGGGACCCCCAGCCCCACCCCTGCTGCGACGCTCTCGGGCGTCTGACCAAGGACCTTCTCCCCGCGGCGCAGGAGGACCTGGCCATGCCCCTGATCGAGGAGGAGATCGACGGGCTCTCGGGGCTCCTCTTCCCTTTCTACGACGCCGACACCCACATGCTCTACCTGGCCGGCAAGGTAGGGGCTGCGCTGGCCGTCCCGTGGCCAAAGGGTCCCCCGGCACGGGGACAAGGGCCACCCCCGGAGCGGGGCCGTGCTGGACCCTGGGCAAAGCCCTACAGGGCTCCTTGGCCGTGAAACACTGCTTGGGAGGTGCCCGCTGCTGTGGCAGCCAGCAGGGTGCTGCTGGGTGGGGGCAGCACCTCAGCATCACCAGAGGTCGGGGAGCTGGGAGCTGTCGTGGTCCTTCTGGGTTGCACTGACCCACAGGACGGGGAGGGGCTGGAGATGGGGCAGAGGAGGGCAGCTGGGCTGGTTTGGGGTCTGGAGAGCTGGGCTGACGGGGAGAGGCTGGGGGAGCTGGGGCTGCTCAGCCTGGAGGAGAGGAGGCCCAGGGGAGACCCCACTGAAGGGCTCCCTGAAGGGAGGGTGCAGTGAGACGGGGGTTGGCCTCTTCTCCCTAGGGACTGGCCACTGGAGCGGAGGGAATGGGGTTGGATCTTCTTCCCAGCAAGAGCGGGGAGGCCTGGGGACAGGCTGCCCAGGGAGGAGGGGGGTGGAGGCACTGTCCCTGGAGGGGCTCAGCAGCCGGAGCGTGTGAGGAGATGGGGGTGGCTGGGGGTTGCAGGGCGGCTGGTTGATGGTCTTCAAGGGCTTTCCCAGCCCTGATGATCTGGTGACTCTGTGGTGAAACCTCCCCTCCCCAGGGCGACGGGAACATCCGCTACTACGAGATCGGCTCGGAAAAGCCCTACCTGAGTTACCTCATGGAGTTTCGCTCTCCGGCACCGCAGAAGGGGCTGGGTGAGGGCAGCGGGGCTGCAGCCCCTTGGCGCCGGACACGCGGAGCTGGGCGCCGCGTGGAAGAGCCTTTATTAAGTGCTCAGGGGGCTGGAGGCCTCTGCTCTGGGGAGAGGTGAAGGAGCTGGAGCTTTCAGCCTGGAGAGGAGAAGGCTCTGGAGGGACCTTCTAGAGACCTTCCAACCCCTGCGAGGGGCTGCCAGAGGGCTGGGGAAGGCTGTTCCCAAGGGCAGGGAGCGACAGGACCTTCTGGGGTTCCTGCGCACTGGGGGTGTGGAAGGGCCCCATGGGGCTGCCCAGGGGTTGCAGCACCCTGGGGTCACCGGCTGGGTCCTCCACAGGGGTGATGCCGAAGCACGGGCTGGATGTGTCGGCCTGCGAGGTCTTCCGCTTCTACAAGCTGGTCACCCTCAAGGGGCTGATCGAACCCATCTCCATGATCGTGCCGAGGAGGGTGAGGCCCTCGGGGAGTGGGGGTGGGCTGCTGGGGGTCGGGTAAGGGGCCGCTGTGACGGAGATGCCCCTGCCTGCACCGCTTTGCCGACCCTCCCACTGGCTGTGTCACGTCGCACCAGTCTGAGGGCTCCCAGTCCCAGCGGTGGGATTCCCAAGGGGGTTTCGCCCAGGACTTCATGGGAAGCTGCATCTCCTCGCTGCTCCTGCAGCTTGGTGCAGAGTCCACTCGGCCCACGGCGATGGGCAGCACCGGCCCATCCCACGCGAGGGTCGGGGTTGTGTGTGAGCAGAGTCACGGTGGCGGTTGACTTTCTTTCCTTGTGTCTTCAGTCAGAAACGTACCAGGAGGACATCTACCCGATGACCCCGGGCACGGAGCCAGCCCTCACGCCCGACGAGTGGCTGAGTGGGGTGAACAGAGGTAAAGGCAGCGGCGCTGCTGCCTGGGCAGCACCGGGGCCCCAGTGGGAGCCCAGCCTGATCCCCCACCGTTTGCCCCACACAGACCCCATCCTGATGTCACTGAAGGAGGGCTACAAGAAGACGTCCAAAATCGTCTTTAAGGCGCCAGTGAGGGAGAAGAAGAGCGTCGTGGTGAACGGCATCGACCTGCTGGAGAACGTGCCGCCCCGCACCGAGAACGAGGTGCTGGGACCGGGTGGGGACAGCACTGGGCAGTCGTTGCTCTGCAGCTCTCTGCTGGAACCCCTGGGCGCCAGGTTGCACCCTGACCTGAAGCATCTGGTGGCGCATTAACTGCAGAGCACCCCCAAAGAGCAGCACTGCACCCCTGAGGGGGGTTTTAACAATGAAGCCCTTCTCTGGGAACAACATAGGGAGGCCCTGGGCAGTCATCAGCGCCCAGTCCCAGAAGGAGTTTGCTTTGCTGGAGCTGAGCTTGTAGAATCATCCAGGCTGGGAAAGATCTTCGAGCTCATCAAGTCCAACCCTGAACCCAGCTGTCCCAACCCACCGCCGAACCCTGGCCTCCAGATGCCCCCGGCTGTGAAGCGCAGCCAGGGGTGGCCACTCAGTGCCCTCCCCAGGCAGCCTGTGCCAAGGGCTGAGGGTCCTCTCCAGGGAGAAGCTCTTCCTCAGGGCCATGCTGGAGGGTGGGACGAGTCGGAGCCAGCAGCCCATCACAGCTCTGGGGTCTGGTGGGAGGGGGAACCCCTGGGCTTGAGCATCCACCCTGACTCCTGCATCCCCCTCCTTCCCTTCCAGCTCCTGCGGATGTTCTTCCGCCAGCAGGACGAGATCCGCCGGCTGAAGGACGAGCTCTCGCAGAAGGACATTCGGCTCCGACAGCTCCAGCTGGAGCTGAAAAACCTCCGGAACAGCCCGAAGAGCAACTAACGCCCCGGGAGCCTTTCTGAGGGACCCGTCTCCGTTCGTACCCGCTCTTTACTGTCGTCGTTCTCCACTCACCCGCAGCAGGAGCCACAAGAGAAGGGACCTGCCAAGAGCCCAACAGCTACCTGGAGTCTCGTCCTCCCGGTCTTGTCCAGCACTAAACCCGCCGTAACCGAGAGCTACTGCATGAGAGGCAGCCGGGGCAGCCGCCTGCCCCCGGCCACGGGCTCGGAGTAAGTAGTCGAGCCGCGTCCGCTCCGTCGGGGTCCGCCGGCGCGGGGAGGGCAGCGGAGCCGGCGGCCGCCCCGCCTGCTGGGAAGGGCGATGCTCCGTGGCCACGCGTCTCCGTCCTATGCAAACGAAGCCCGGCCCCAGCCCAGCCCGAGCGAGCGGAGCCGGCTGCGGGAAGGGCCGGGGGGGCCCTTCTTCCTGTGTAACCCGGGGGGCGCTGCCCACTCCGCCTCCACCACGAGGGGATTAAGCGGGGAAGGAAGGCGCCAGGCGGTCCCGGGCGGGGGGCGTTGGGGGGGTCGGGGCTGCGGGGTGGGGCGCGACACCCAACACTGCTGCCTGACC
>VXBP01006054.1:28227-52908 GCA_013400115.1 Rhinopomastus cyanomelas | reverse complement strand
CTGCCTCCACTAACTCGGCTGCCGACCCGCTCCCCGGCGCCGCGGCTGCTCCTCTCCGTTTAACACCCGCCCCGGCGCCGCCTCCCTCCCCACAGCCCCGTCCCGACGCCCCGTGTGCTGTCACTGCCGGTTATTTATGCTACCACGGAATAGCGAGGGAATAAAAGTGTTTTCAAGATACCCAACCGTCACCCGCTCCTTCCTTCCTCTGCCCAGGGGAGGGCTGGTCCCATCCCAGTCGGGCGGTGGCACCTGCAGGGAGGTTTTTGGGTTGACTGGTGCTTCTCCTGCTGGGCTGGGAGGTCCCTGCAGGGTTGGAGTGATGCTGGATGGAGGGTCAGCTTGATGCTGGGTGAGTTGTGTGAGGAGCAGAAGCTCTGTAGTCACGGGTGGGTGGGGTTGGGTTGGAAGGACCTCCCAAGCTTCTTCCAAGTTTCTCCAGTGCCACCCCCTGCCCTGAGCAGGGCCATCCCCCGCCAGAGCAGGGGGCTTAGAGCCCCAAGGGCCAGCCTGCCCTGGGATGGTGCCAGGGATGGGGCTTCTCCTACCTCTCTGGGCACCCTGGGCCAGGCTCTCCCCACCCTCAGCACAACCAGTTTCTTCTTTCTCTCCAGTCTGAACCTCCCTCTTCCAGTTTAAACCCTTCACCCCGGCCCTATCACAACTGTCCCCCCCATCTCATGAACCCCCTGTGCTGAGACCAGCCCCAAACCTGGAGGTAAATTGCAGGAGGGCTGTGGCTGCCGCAGCTCCCTCTGACAGCCCTGGGGTGGCCACAGGGCTTTAGGGTTGATCCCCCTNGGGCGGTCCCGGGCGGGGGGCTTTGGGTGGGTCGGGGCTGCGGAGCGGGGAGCGACACCCAACACTGCTGCCTGACCTCTGGGCGTTCGTGTCTGCCTCCACTAACTCGGCTGCCGACCCGCTCCCCGGCGCCGCGGCTGCTCCTCTCCGTTTAACACCCGCCCCGGCGCCGCCTCCCTCCCCACAGCCCCGTCCCGACGCCCCGTGTGCTGTCACTGCCGGTTATTTATGCTACCACGGAATAGCGAGGGAATAAAAGTGTTTTCAAGATACCCAACCGTCACCCGCTCCTTCCTTCCTCTGCCCAGGGGAGGGCTGGTCCCATCCCAGTCGGGCGGTGGCACCTGCAGGGAGGTTTTTGGGTTGACTGGTGCTTCTCCTGCTGGGCTGGGAGGTCCCTGCAGGGTTGGAGTGATGCTGGATGGAGGGTCAGCTTGATGCTGGGTGAGTTGTGTGAGGAGCAGAAGCTCTGTAGTCACGGGTGGGTGGGGTTGGGTTGGAAGGACCTCCCAAGCTTCTTCCAAGTTTCTCCAGTGCCACCCCCTGCCCTGAGCAGGGCCATCCCCCGCCAGAGCAGGGGGCTTAGAGCCCCAAGGGCCAGCCTGCCCTGGGATGGTGCCAGGGATGGGGCTTCTCCTACCTCTCTGGGCACCCTGGGCCAGGCTCTCCCCACCCTCAGCACAACCAGTTTCTTCTTTCTCTCCAGTCTGAACCTCCCTCTTCCAGTTTAAACCCTTCACCCCGGCCCTATCACAACTGTCCCCCCCATCTCATGAACCCCCTGTGCTGAGACCAGCCCCAAACCTGGAGGTAAATTGCAGGAGGGCTGTGGCTGCCGCAGCTCCCTCTGACAGCCCTGGGGTGGCCACAGGGCTTTAGGGTTGATCCCCCTCTTTCTCTGGCTCCCATTTGGCCTCAGGACTGGAGCTCCCGGGGTCTGTCCTGTCTCAGGATGGAGAAACCAGCCGGTGGCAGCTGCTTGGGTCCCTTCTGGGGTCCTTTGTGACTCCTGGCTGTAGTTGTTGGGGGCACGTAGGGACTTCTTGTGCTGAGCTGAGGGAAGAGCCGATGGAATGGAGGTGAAACCAGCCCAATTAGGGCTGTGGGTGGTGATGATTAACGAGGCAATTAGCAGAGCTGCCAACACCAGCACAAATCCCGCAGTGGCTGCCGCCTCTGCTGCAGGTTTGGGGGATGACGTGGGGTGTGGGGGTGGCTGATGTGGGACGCAGGCCCTAAGGGTGGGGGGCTCTGGGGTGCCACGTGCCTCTGCGAAGCCGAAGGGCTGCCCAAGCCTTTGGGTTTCACCCCAAACCTCTCGCCCCTGGGCTGTGTTGTGCAGTTTCCAGGGCGGATCCCGCGAGAGGACGCGGCTGCTCCTCTTCTCCCACCTTTGTGCCCCAAATCCCCTCTGGTGGTAACGGCTCGAGCTCTTCCCAACGGTTCCTCCTGCACCATCTGGCTGCTGTTTGAGGCGGAGAGGGCTAGTCCGAGGGCACTTGATTCATCCATCCCCTGCGCTGCTGCAACACCACGTCTCCCCCACAGAGCAGGAGGTCCTGCCCAGACTTGTGACCCAGGAGCCCTGCTCCTGCACCACCACCCCACGTCCCTCCCCTTCACTCCTGGGGTTCCTCAGCTGCTTCTGGGTACCTTAAAGCAGCTCCAAGGATCTAAATGAGGTCAATGAACCTGCAGTCTGCTCCTTTCTTTCCCCTCCCCTCCTTCTTGCAGACCCTGCCCTTCAGTCCTGGGGTCCCTCAGCTGCTTCTGGGTAGTTTAAAGCATCTCCAGGGACCTAAATGAGACCAACGAACCTACAACCTGCTCTTTCCCCACCCCTCTCCCATCCTTCTAGTGGATCAAGAACGAGCCCAAGGCCAGGGCAGACCTGATGGAACAGAAGCCACGGGAGGTTTGAAGTGAAGGAATGTGCTGCCATGGAGACAAGATCAGAGGCAGAAGAGGAGAAGGCACAAGCGAAGCCTCGACTGTGGGGATCGCTGGCACCTGGGCGTAGGGGGGTTGGAAACGGGCTGCTGGATCCCTCCCGCCGGTGCGGGGCAGTGTCAGGGGGCTTCACGCGAGGCGACGAAGGGCTTCCTCTTGCCCCGAGCGAGGAGCCCGTGTGAGCTGCCTCCAGAACTCTCTGCGGCCCCGGTAGCTCGCAGCCACCCCGTTCAGCGGCAGGCTGAGCCCTCAGCCTCCCGCACCGCTGCCGGTTCCTCCGCGCTCGTCCCCTGCCCCTCTGACCTACTTTGAGCTGCCTGCGGGTTTCCTTTGTTCGAGGCTGCGCCTCCGCGGAGCCTCCCGAGCGCCGGGATTATCCCCCGGGTGCCTGCTGGGGAAGAGCATCTGGCGGCTGGAGATGAACCACGGAGCGTTAGGGGCTGGAAGGGACCTCGAGAGATCATCCAGGTCCAACCCCCGCCACAGCAGGACCCCCCAGGTCCTGTCTCACAGGGACATGTCCGGGCGGGTTTGAACCGGCTCCAGAGACGGAGACTCCACAACCCGAGAGAAGGTCGGGGCTTCAGCACCTGTGAACCGCAGCAAACGCAGAGGAGGAGCCGCTGCGGGGCTTCTTGTGCAGCTGCGGGGCCTCTTGTGCTTTCAGTGGGAGTTTCCCACCCAGTTTGCTGAGGATGAGGCTGATCCCTAAAATCAAAGAGGGGGCCCCGCACTGTCTGAACTCAGCCCCGTGTGGGGCAGCAGCTCCGCTGGGGACCCTCCCCGGGGAGATCGAGCCCCTCAGAGCAGCCAGATCTGGGAGTTTTGCAGGTTTAGTGCGTTTTGAGGGACCTGCACCGCTGCTTCTCGACCTGAAGCGAGGACCGGTGGTGGTTCCTCGTGGGGGGATGTTCCTCGCCGGGTTTCTAAGTGGCTCTGGGCAGGAGGAGCAAAACCCAGCAGTGAGAGCGACCAGCCGACGGCGCGGGGAAGCTGTGGGGTGACGCTACCTGCACCCCACGGGACGTGCTGGGCTGGAGGACAGCACCCACGGCACGGTCTGGAGCAGCACTGGCGGCCATGGCGATGCTCAGGCAGGAAAGGATCCATCCCCTCGCCCTCCACCATCCCCGTAGCCCGCGCATGAGGCGAACCAGCAGCCGAACGCCGCCTCCTCCCTCGGCGCTGGGCGCAGCAAGGAGGGCTGTGGGCTGTGCAGGGTGATTGCTTCACTCGCTGCTGCTGTGGAGGAAGCGCTCGCCAGCTCGGCGGAGAGGAGAGAGGTGGGAGGATTTCTCTGCAAGAGCAGAAGCGAGCCCCGAGCTGGACGCCGCAGGAGCGCGGTGCTGCCGCCCCAGCGTCTGCCTCCGTCCTTCTCTGCAGTCAGGTGGGGGTCAGGCTCTTCCCCCAGGACGAGAGGAACCGGCCTCAAGTTGCCTCGGGGAGGTTGAGGTTGGCCCCGAGGACCAATTTCTGCCCCACAAGGGCTCCCCAGGGCAGCCCTATCCCTGGCAGGGTTGCAAAGCTGTGGAGATGTGGGGTGAGGGACAGGGCTTGGTGAGGATCTGGCAGTGCTGGGAGAGCACTCAAGGACCTTCAAGGTGTCTTCCAGCCTTCAGAGTTCTGTGACTGCAGCGCAGCTCCACCTGCACAGCAACTGCAGCAGCCAAAGCTGAGGTAACCTCCAGAAAGCCAGGACTAGCTCCATGCAGCTGGACCCTTCCTCAAGCCTCACTTGTGAGGTGCTCTGCTCTGCAGCACCTGTCTTCCCTTCCTGCCAGGACTGGAGATCCTCACCAGCCACCTCCCACCTGGGGCTGATGCCCAGAGTCATCGCTTCTCAGCGTGGGATGATTCCTCCTGGCTGAAACACAAACCTCTGAGGACAGCTGCAGCAGACTCTCAGTGAAAGCAGGGCTCGTCCTTGCCCAGAACTAGGGCAGCGATTTCCTACCAGCCAAAGCCAGACCCCGGATTACTGCAGGTTCAGGGATCCAACTTCAGGCAGGGAAGGTCCAGCCAACCGAGGAGAAGCTGTCCTTGGGGGAGCCAGAGCTGCAGACACCCAGGCGTCAGGTCATCTTCAGCCTGGCACTGCATGATGCCAGCCAACATAGGAGAGAGGTTCTGGTGGTGAAGAGGGGGCAGAACCAAGGCTGGGAAGCGCCAGCAGGGTGTTCTAGGCTGTTCTGAGCTTTAGAAGAGGCTCAGGACAGGAAGGGAAAAAGAAAGCACCCCAGGAAGGAACTAAAATAGGAGCCCAAAGCCTCAGGCTCCACCTCGGAGGTCCCAACCTGCCTTCCTTCCTCTCTCTCATCTCCTGGAGGAATCACACACTGGTTTGGGTTGAAGGGACGTTCAAAGCTCCTTCAGGGCCACCCCCTGCCCAGGCTCAGCTGCAGTAACCCACCTGCGATGCAGAAGAGACCCTCACTCTGAAAGGAGAACACCGTTACTGGCACCGAAGCCACCAGCTCCTCCTGGTTCCACCCCGAGCTACCAAAAATCTCCGTGAGCTTCCCAGACCAGGCTGGCAAAAGCCTTTTGGATGAGGTCAGCGGCTCCTTCCCAGTGGCCCACTGCACTCAAAATAAGCCACAGGGAGAAAAGGTTTGTATCAGAAGGTTTATTGAAACTCATCAGTGACAGACAGACACGGAACGCAAAGTTTGGCTCTTCTGGGAATTGAAAGAAACCCCAACAGCAACAGGAATCAGAAGAGCAGAAAGGAAACAAAGAACCAGAAAGAAAACCCAGAAACAAAAGGAAAAGACCCCAAAAGGAAAAACCCCAAAGAGGAAAAGACCCCAAAGAAAAGCAAACCCCCAAACTGAAAGGAAACCCCAAAACCCAAACGACCCCCCCCCCAAGCCCAGCCCCTCCCAGGCAGAGCAGAACCAACCTGTTGCCAGCGCCTTTACACAGAGGCCATCTGGACTAGGAACCAGAGGTCCCGCTAGCGCTACCTGGGCTGAGGGGCCACCAGAGCCCCGCTGCACTCACTGGGGTTCTGAGCCACCGTCCTGCCTTCTGCTAGGTGAGGAAACACAGCTCTGTTAGCTCTCTCCTGCTCCAGGACACCTCCTCACCCTCCCCTCCAGGCTGGCCCCCGCCCTCCTGGATTCGGTGGTTAGTGGCCAGTTGTTGGATTTTTGTTCTGTTTTGGTTGCACTTTTTTCTCTCATTTTAATCTGGGGGGTGGGTGTTCTCCTTTGGTTTTACCGACGAGGGCTGTAAAAAGGCTTTTCCCCCCCAGGAAGCCCCTCAAGCTGAGCGCTCCTCACTGGTGTCACCTCACAGACCCAAAGGACACACCTTGTTGGAAAGGGTTCAAACATCGCTCTGGTTTATTACGATCGTTCAAGTTCAGGTCACTGGGAAGCTGGGAATCGGGAACACGTGTGCTTTGGGGAGGGGGGCAGCTCGTAGTCGTCTCCAGGACTCGGTGCCTGCCATCTTCAGGGGGTTGGCTACGGAACAAAACCCGCAGCCCCCGGCCCGGGCAACCGGAGAGGGAGAAGAAACACAGCGCACGGGGCGGAAGGGAGGCGGCGGCGCGGCCGCAAGTGGCCCCGCAGCACCCGGCCTCCAGAGGAGCAGCCCCAACCCCGAGGCGAGAGGGGCCGGTCGGTCGCTATTTACAAGGGGAGGCAGCGGGGGAGAGGCGCCGGCTGAGGATGGCAGGCACTGGGGGGCCAGGGGAGCACCCCGAGGGCTGCCGCGGGGACCCTTCGCCCGCAGCTCTGCGGCGGTACCCGCCCCGGCCCCCAGCTCAAAGCCACATCGGCTGCTGACCCAATCAGCGGTCACATCCCGGCGCTCTGGCGTCGCCTGGGGCGGGAGCTCTGTGTGGCTCTGGGGGCCGGTGGTGGCCGAGGGCCAGCGTTTTAGTCTCTTGGTTGGGTTTTGTTTGTTAAAAAAGGTGTCAGACTACCCACTCCGAGGGTCAGCAAGGAATCGCCTGCGTTTTACCTGCTACTGCGGTTATCGGGGCCAAGAGAGGGACAAAGGGGAGGGGGAAACAAAAAGGAAAATTGAAAATGAATAGAAGGAGGAGTGGCAGTAAAAATAGTATTTTATTCCCTTGCCCACCCAGTCTGCTTCTCCCTCTCGTTCCCACAGCAACGGTACAATCAGAAAAAAACAAAAATCAAGAAAAACAAAAGAAGAAGAAGAAGAAAAAAAATAATAAAAGGGGTTTGTGGGGAAGGTGGTGGGGAGGGGAAAGACGGGGTAAAAACAGTCAAATCACAATAGGAAAAAATGTCAAAATAGGTTATTTTAGTTTAGTCGTCTTCATCCCCTTCGTCTTCTTCAGATTCTCGTTTTCTCTTCTGTCCCTTTCCCTCTGGAAAAGGAAACACAGCCGGAGTTACTGGGGGCACGCGGGGAGCTGGACAGGTTCTGCAGGCTGGGTGTGAAGGGCGCAGGTACAGACCTCGAGGAGCCAGTTTATAGAATCATTCGGGCTGGAAGAGACCCCTGGGATCCTCGAGTCCAACCATCAACCCCACTCTACAAGGTCACCCCCAAACTAGATCCTCCAACACCCCATCTAAGGGACTTTCACACACATCGAGGGATGGGGACTCAACCCCCACCCTGGGCAGCTCAGTCCAGGGCCTGACCACTCTCTCCAGGAAGAAGTTCTTCCTGATGCCCAGTCTAAACCTACCCTGACGAAGCCCAAAGCCCTTCTCTCTGGTTCAGAAGTTCAACTTCTCTTTAAAAGTCACAGAATCCCAGAGCACTGGGGATGGGAAGGGACCTCCACAGACCATCCAGTCCCATCTCCCTGCCACAGCAGGATCCCCTAGATCCTGTTGCACAGAATCCCAGAGCACTGGGGATGGGAAGGGACCTCCACAGACCATCCAGCCCTAGGTTAGGGTTAGATCCAGTCACACAGGAACAGTCCAGGCAGGTTTGAAATGTCTCCAGAGAAGGAGGCTCCACAAGGCCCCTGGGCAGCCCCTGCCAGGGCTCTGGCACCCTCACCAGGAAGAAGGTCCTTCTCAGAAATCATAGGATTGTTACTTAATCTCTAGCAAAAACAAACCCCAGCTGGGTTAACGCCATACCGGGCTCCTCCTCGTCCTCGTCGTCATCTACCTCGCCGTCGTTGTAGCCTTCTTCGTCCTCCTGCAGTTCAAGAAGCAAAGGGAAGGTTAAAGCAGTCGGGCCTGAGCGCAGGACCCTTTGCAATTTGCCAACATCCACCAGCACCTCCCCACAGAAAGTCCTTGAAGCCTCTTCAGGAAGAGGCAGAAGCTTCCCACACAATTATGTAAGCGCAGCTTTTGGCGACGCTGGAACTGGACTCTGGCCCAAGTTTTGTCGCAGGAATCACAAGCAGCCTCTCCCGGCAAGGAGATGGGTTTATTCACGCAGCGCACCGCTACGTGGCTGCGCACGCTGTCGCGATGCTGCGCGTTCAGCGAGACCCCGTGCTGCCTGGAGAAGGTGCTGGGTTCAGAGGGGAGAACGCGAGCGGGCAGCTCCAGAGCCTGAGGAACTGCGGGCTGGTTCCGAGGAGTGGAGGGCATCAGCTAAGATACTTCTGGAGGACAGACAGCACGGCCTCGTCCGGTCAGACCCGAGCCCCACGGCGGGGTCTGCGCACGGCGGGGTCTGCGCACGGCGGGGTCTGCGCACGGCGGGGTCTGCGCACGGCGGCAGAGCAAACACTGAGCCTCTCGCCCCCCCGAGGAGCCACCACCTACCCGCCCAGGGCAGAACCTCGCCGCGAGAGCACAGCCGGTCATTCCCATCTGCAGGGGGGCTGTAAACTCCCAGAGCCCTGCTCAAACCTGCAGAGGTCTCTCCCAGCCGAGGCACCTCCTGAGGGTGTTGCTGCCACCAGCCCAGTAACCAGGATGATTTCATGACAGTGGTCACTAGATGGCAGCTGGCTCCTAGACAGACGCCTCAAAGCCACCCCCCTGCGGCCACTTAGCCTCCAATCTTCGGGCCACTTCTTGCCCAGCCCGTTCACACCACACCCTTTACTAACAGCATACAGCCTTACCTCCTCCTCTCCGCTCACATCCTCCTCTTCTCCTTCCTCCTCTTCCTCCTCGTCTTCTTCGTCTTCTACTACCTGAGCATCATCGTCATACTCCTCTTCTACACAGCCAAAACAAGATCAACTGCTCAGACATGGAAAACTGACTTCTTTTCCCCCAACACTGTGATGTGAACCCCAGTGGACGTGAGGAGCAAAGCAGAAGCACTCGGAGCTCAAGGTGGACAGGGCTGGATGAGGTCCTACAAGGTCTGAGCTGTTCCAGAGCTGCAGGGCCCCTGACAGTAAGTTACAGGAGCCTGGGGACTGCAGCAGCTTCCACTGTTCCAGTCCTCACTCCCTGCACACGTTTTTGAGCCCGTGGGACAAGTGCAGCTCCTCATCTGCAAGTATCCATCTGCTCCCACCCGGAATAAAGCAGCCACAGCCAACTGTCCACTGAGGGCCAGCCCTTCGCTCTAACACTGCCTGGCCAACGTGAGACACTCACGCAGGGGACAGCACAATCCCTTTTTCAAGAAGAGAAGGGATTAAACACAACCAGCCCAAGTGACAAACCACGAAGTGCTTCTCCGTGCTGCAGCAGCAGCAGCAGCTGGGAGCTCTTTCCACGCGTCCGAGCGCAGGCCCGTCGCCGCTGCGGCTGAGCGCGCCGCTGCCGCAGCACTGGCCCCGCGGCTCGCACTCAGCACTCACGGGGAAAGTGCAAGTCCAGCTCTTCTGGCTTTTGCTGCGCAGCTGGGCTTGAAGAGTCCAGCACATTCCCCGTGCTCAGCTCCCTGCCCGGCCCAGAGCGGCACAGCCCAGGCGCTCGCTCTCCCCTCCTCTGCCTGATCTCAGCTGGTTCGTTCCGTCCTTGCGGAGCGGCTCCAGCCTCCCCTTAGCTAATCCCTTGACTCAGCTGCTCGGGCTGCTTCTCCACCCTCAGCCTTCTCAGCGTAGCTGCTCACGCGTCCCTGGGCACTGCAGCGTGTGCACATCAGCCCCTCCTTACCCACCTCCCCCTTCCGTCCTCATCCCCTTGGGGTTTACTGTCCCCGGAACTCCTTCAGCATCCAGCTCCTTCCTCTCACCACCCTTTCACTACAGAGAAGCCGGAGAAAGGAGCTCTCTCAGGCCCTGCCCATCTCCTCTCCCCTCACCCCTTCAGAAGGCCCCTGACAAAGTGCTGCACAGCAGTCAGGAGGAGCTGCTGAGACCACCCTTCTCCTGCCAACCAGCCGGAGCTGGAAGCCAAGGGAGCCCCGCGGCACTTTGATCTCTTGGCTACGTACACCGAGTAGCACAAGCCACGTACCGTCCTCGTCCTCCTCCTCGTCGTCCAGGCCCTCCACGTAGCCCTCTGCGTCAGAGTCCGGTGCTTCTTTGTCGTCCCAGTCTTTCACTAGAGGCAAGGTGGAGAAAGCAGCTCTGTCAGGCCCTGCCCATCTCCTTCCCCTCTTCAGAGGACACCAGGCGCTTGTCCTTCGCATCAGTCGGGAAGGAGGTGCCGCGAACACCCTCCCCTCGCCGCCCAGGGCAGAGCTGGAAGCAAAGCGCGCCAGGCAGCGTATCGCTCTCCCAACCTAGGCACACCGAGCAGCACGAGCCACGTACCGTCCTCCTCCTCCAGCTCCTTCTCCAAGCCCTCCAGGTAGGCGTCTGCCTCGGAGTCCGGCGCTTCCCTGTCATCCCGGTCGTAGCCATCGAGGTATGTGAGCTGCGGGAGGAGCTTGAACACGTTTTCTCTGTAGTCGTTCAAGTTGGTCACCTCGCAGTTGAAAAGGTCTAGGCTCTTCAGGTTTTCTAGCTTCTTCTGCAAGGACAGGAAAGGCTCTGAAGCTCCCAGCAGAGCAGAGAACACAACAGCACGTACAGCTAGCGGGGTCAGGGTCACCGGGGTCTCTGCCCCCCACACAAGGAGATGAGCGTCTGCACCAAGTCCTAGAAGATATCTCCCTTCTGCAGTTTGGTTGAGTGACAGTGAAATCAAGGAAATAAGCTCCTCAGAACGTTTTAAGGGCGAGTATTTGTTCTGAAACCTCTGTTTCTGGAGAGGAAAGGGCACACGAGGCAAAAACTAGAGAAGAGCACAACCAGGACAGACACCTGGGTGCTTTTTGGAACTGGAACCTGGCAAATTTATCTCAGCACCCGGCATAAGGACCACGAGCAGGGGATAGGGGAGAAACCAGCAGGGAGAAGCTGGAAGCTCTGCCCGGCTGGAGGCACAGACAGAGCAGGAAGGTGCTGAGTGCAGAACCCCAGCGCAGAACCCCAGCGCAGAACTGGTGGTGTCGTCGTTTCAGACCAGCTCCTAAGGCAGAAGGGCCCAGGCCAGCTGGGAAGGCCAACGCTCTGGGAGCAGCAGCCGCTAGAGGGAAGCAGCCGCTCAGGCTGCGGGCACAGCCCCGGGGCTGGGCTGGGACAGCTCGGGGCCAGGCTGAGCCCATCGGCAGCCTGACCCGGCAGATAACAGACAGAGACACTCCACTGCAAGTGGCTTCAGACCTTCCAAACCCACAGTGTCACGACTCTCAGCTCAATGTGCGCTCACAGCCCAGAAGTCCCCCACATCCTGGGCTGTTTCCTCAGCAGCACAGGCAGCAGGTCAGGGAGGGGAGGTTGTGCCCCTCTGCTCTGCTGAGAACCCCCTGCAGGGCTGGGTCCAGCTCTGGGCTCCTCAGCCCAGCAGGGACCAGGAGCTGCTGGAGGGGGGCCAGAGGAGGCCCCAGAAATACTACTCTGAGAGGGGAACCTGCTGCTGTGGGACAGACTGGGAGAGTTGTGGGGGTTCAGCTGGAGAAGAGAAGCTCCAGGGAGACCTCAGTGCAGCCTTTCAGGGCTCAAAGAGAGACAGGGACAGACCTCTCAGCAGGAGCTGTGGGTCAGGCCCAGGAGTGACGGTTAAACTGACAGAGGGAGATTCAGAGCAGAGAGAATGAAGCTGAGGTTGGTGCTGAGGGTGGGGAGAGCCTGGCCCAGGGACTCTGCATGACTGCTGTGGAAGGGATGTCCCCGCTCACCACATGGGGTTGCACTAGATGAGTGGTGAAGGTCCCTTCAGCCCATCCCATCCTGTGATCCCCAGCACAAAACGGGCTTTGACCCCACCCTGTCCACTCACCAGAGGTTCTATTGTACTGAGATCTTTTATTTTGTTGCCGCTTAGATTTAGATGCGTGAGGTTCGGACACTTTTCTGCCAGCACTTCCAGTCCTCCCGACACTCTGTTGTCGCTTAGCTCGAGCTGAAAGGCACAGCAACACCTTGAGGCTTAGTGCAAACACGTAGCACAGCGCAGAGCTCCATGAAGACTCTGTGACGCACGACACGCGGTACCGAGCAAAGGAGGGGAGGGTTACGGGAGGGGGTGCTTCATTTACCTTCTTAAGTTTGTTTAACTTTGGTAAGTTTGCAACTGAGGTTAAGCCTACGTTGATTGTACTTAAGAATTCCAGCTCCTCAAACTCATCTGTGAGGCCTTCGATTTTGCCTTCGCACGACCTGCAGTTGTCAAGAACGAGCTCTTTAACCTGGGAGGAGAAAAACAAACTCAATAAATATGCAAAACGTGTTTAAAAAGACCCAAAAACATTAATCCTGCCGTGACCTCCCTGGGCTGGTAGAGGCAGCAGCGCCTTTGGCAAGCGTGAGCAATGAACTTGCTTCAAAATAGGAAATGGACCCATTTATTTTGAAACTAACCTGCAAGCTCCACACTTTGGACAGCCCACAGGCTGCTACGGCCTCCTGTCAGCTGTTTAAACATCAGGGAGAAGGTTGTTTGGGCTTTTGGAGCACTGTTTGCCTGCTCAGGCTTTCCTCAAACAGTCGATCCTGAAGCAGGTCACCCGCCCTCACCTCTCCTCACTAGAGCAGCTGCATGGTGGTGCCGCAGGGGAAGAACTTCTCCTTGCTGGGGGAGTGACAAGGGGGCTGGTGAGCAGAGCTGCTGCTCGCTTATCCCCCTCACCCTGCTGCAGCAGGGAGGCTCGAAGGGAGAGATGAAGATAATGTCCCAGTGGACTTGCCCAAGAGCCAAAGCTGGGCACCTCACAGGTCTGTGTGGCAAGTCACAGCCCGCAGGCTTTGGACGTTGTGCTCAAACCCCACTCTTTTCACAGGTGCTGTCTCACAGAGGCACAAAGCAGCACCAGTGCAAATTCAAAAGGCCCCTAAACACACCCCACGCTGAACAGAACTGCTCCTTTTTACCCTAAAGCCACGTCAGCCTTATGGGATTCAAGTCCCTCAGTAGCCAACACAAGTTTTGCTGGGCCCTGGGGAAGCTCTGTGACTCCACAGGGAGGACCCACCCATTCGGGGAGCATCCAGACACGGTCACACCCACAGAGTCTGGGGGTTATTTCTGCCCTATAAAAGAGCCAGGAACACCCTTCCCTCTGTGTGCTCCGTGGACCCCAACCTGTACTTGAGGTTTAGGAGGGGAAGACGTGTAAACCCTGAGGACGGGATAAAAGGAGTCTGTAAGAGCAGATCATGAGGAGACACGAAGCAACACAAGGACAGTTAATACGAAAATATTGGTAAAATTAGGAAAATTAAATGTTAGTGCTGCAATCCCTCCGCACAGAGAAGAATCCCAGGTAGTTTTAGAACCCCAAATCACATCCCAAGGTTTCTAATGATATCCCAGGCACTGGACTCAATAGGGAAGTCAGCCCAAAGCAACACGGGAGTACAAGTGATTCATTCAGAGTAGGAGGATCGGCGTTAGACAGGAAACTCATTTTTCCAAGACCCTACAATTTTCCTAGAAGGACTCCGATAGGGAATGACTACGCGACAGGCTTCCAGAACAATTTTTAAGCTGGCTAGAAGGAACCCAAGGGATCAAGTTCAACGCTCCTGATCCCCCATACATCGAATTCCATTGGGGGGGGGGGAGAAAAACCCCCAACCAGACAACCCAACCACACGAGCCCAGAGAGACACTATAACCAAAAATCCCCCCGACCCTATATCCTATGAAATGGAGGGAGCCAGAGGGCCATTTGCAAGGCAAGCACACCCATCCTCTTCATGCAATGGGATTGAAGTATCAGGATCCTCCAGCGAGATCAGTTTGGGGACAGACCCCGTGTTCTGAGCCATCTGCTTCAAACACACACACAGAGCTCCCGCCGAAGGGGAAAAACACCGCAGAAGCTCCACCCCAAAGCCAGAGCTACAGCAGCTTCATTCCCAGCTATCTGTGTCTTTGAGGCCCCTGCCTGCTCGGTTATCGCCCTTGGCCAGCGAGGCAGCTCAGCAGGCCACGGGGCAAACAGACTGAAGAGGTTCTCCACAGTGGAAAGGTTGTGCAGAGCACGAAGGACTTCTCTCTTCAGCTTTGTCCCTTCTGCAAAGGAAGCTGCAAGAGCTCACAGAGGAAGATGAAGCAAGGCGGGAGGGGTTCAGGGAGGGGAAGCCAAGTGGCTGCTACTTTTAGTTTGCTCTTGTTAGGGCCAAGAAAAGAAAGCCCTGGTATGGAGCTGCAGTGCTCCCTCCTGTACGAGGCACTGGGTGAAGGTGCAGTCAAAACAGCTCTAGAAGGAAGCTCTCGTGGAAGGGCACCAGCCAGGTCTGCCGGTGGTCGAAAGCCTGGTCAGATCCAAGCTCCTGACACTGCACCGGTGCAACCAGAGCAATGGAACTGGGGTGCTCGTGGGTCAGAGAGAGATTAACACGAGCCGTCAGCGTGCGCTGGCAGCCCAGAGAGCCAGCAACAGCAGCAGGGACAGGCGGTCCAGGGAGGGGATGCTCCCCCTCTGCTCTGCACTGGGGAGACCCACCTGGAGCACTGGGTCCAGCTCTGGAGTCCCCAGCACCAGAAGGACACAGAGCTCCTGGAAGGGGTCCAGAGCAGAGCAGCTCCAATGCTCAGAGGGCTGGAGCAGCTCCACTGTGAGGACTGGCTGGGCAAGGTGGGGATGTTCAGCCTGGAGAAGAGGAGGCTCCCAGGTGACCTTCTAGCAGGTTTCCAATCTCTGACAGGGGCTACAAGAAAGCTGGGGGAGAGCTTTTGACAGGGACAAGGGGAAAGGGTTGCAGACTTGAAGAGGTTGGCCACGAGGAACAAAATTGTTGCTGTGAGGATGGGGAGATGCTGGCACAGGCTGCCCAATGCAGCTGTGGCTGCCCCATCCCTGGCAGTGTCGAAGGCCAGGCTGGATGGGGCCACAACCCTGCTCTAGTGAAGGTGTCCCTGTCTCTGCAGGGGACTGGGAACTAGATGATCTTTAAGGTCCCTTCCAAGATCCTATGACTAACACATGGAGAGAGAATGTGACTCCACGCAGTAGCATTCAGTTAGAGAATTAAGATGCTGGGAAAGGTTTAGGAATCCTGTAAAGATGCATACGTGCACAAAAGAGGAGGATGAAGTGGGTTTGCGGGGCCTCTCGTGGCTTCACAGAACCACCAGCTTATAGAGTTTTTTAAGTGTTAAAATCACCCCGCAGCCTCTCAGACTTGCTCATTCCATTTTGCTCTCCTTGTGAAGAGCTGCTGGTTTGCAGAGCTAACTGGAAAGGCAGCACTGTCCCTCTCCCAGTTATCAACAGGGCACTTTTCCAAAGCACTGGCTGCTGCACAGAGGTCTCCTCTCAAACCTCACCCCCGTGACGAGGCTGTTGGGCCTCATCCAGGCATACGAGGGCCCCGACAGCTAGTGAGCACAGAACTGTGTCAGTGTGCAGAGAGGGAGAGGTGGAAAGGTGACCTTAGTGAAGCCACATTCCATCCAGCACGGCTCACCGCCACGCCAGCACGGCAGAAGGACTCAGAATCTACTCCTCCTTCGGGTTTTTTCAGAAGTCTCTGTAATCTTCAGGAAAATTCCAGCTCCTGAATCACTCTCCAAACACCTACTGAACTTCCCTCAAAACAAGACTGCAAATGTTTACATCCCTTTCCTCATCTTGTGACACCAAAACATGGCATAAACCTCTGCCTGAGCATCCTTTGAGTCGACTAGGCACCCGAAGTGATTCAGGGGTGCCACAGTGTGGTCTCTGACACTGAGGCAGGCGAGCACTCAGGCCCAGGGAGGCCATCCTGACAGCATCCACAGAGACGTTTAGGGAGTTAAGTGATCTCGGCTAGTCTTGTGTTTAGCAGCATCAAAACCAAGACGATAAAACTTGCTGAAGGTGCAGCTTGGGACTGAAAAGCCCTTTAAGCAAATTTGAGTCCAGCAGTCTCCCAAGCACTGATGAGTCCCCACCAACCCCTGTCCTTCACCCCACATCTCCAGGGTTTTGCAGCCTCTCCAGATATAGGGACTCCCCCACTGCCCTGGGCAGCCTGGGCCAAGCCTAGGGAACCCTTGTGGGGCAGAAATTGTTCCTCAGGGCCAACTTTAACCTCCCCTGGGGCAACTTGAGTCCAGTCCCTCTCATGCTGTTGCCTCATGAGAAGAGACTGACCCTCTTCTGGCTCCTGATGCTCAGGGCACTGTGGAGAGCCAGAAGAGCTCCCCTGAGCCTCCTTTTCTCCAGTTCAACCCCTGCAGTTACCCCTCAAAGCTCCTGTGCTCCAGACCCTTCCCAGCTCCGCAGCCCTTCTCTGGACACGCATCCCTCCAAGACTGAGGGACCTAGAACCGAGTATCTTTAACCTCACCACTGTCTACACCACAACACACACCCAATCAAAGCACCAACGGGTGTAAGCCCGAACTTCAGGACAAGACAAACCACACAATCTGCCCCAAAATCTGCTGCACAGTGAGAAGCAGCAGAGAAGCCACGCAGCACAGCTAACCAGGCAGCACAGTCAACACCGTGAGCAGCCAGGAAGGCACCTGCAGGTGAACCTCTACCAGCAAACACGTGGTTCCTGTAGGACACCACCACATCGATGGTGTCTGCGATAAGGGGCTGTCAGGTGGTTGGGTCGGGTCAACTTCATCGTACAGTTTCAACCACCAAGCGTTTCTGGCCCAGCTTGCTGTTCTGCCGTGTCATGCGCATTCCTGGGGCCGGCCGCTCGCTCGTGGCTCTGCTGTCCCTCTTCCCCTGTTGAGCAGGTGCCATCTGCTCGAGCAGGTGCTTCCTGGTTCTCCTTCGAGCGCTGCGGCTCGCTGGTGTCAGCCCTCGGTGCGCGGCAGTCGCACGTAAGCAGGAGGACCGCCGCCTCTCCAGCAAACTCTCTGGCCTTGGACCCGTTCTGCTGTGGTCGCGTCTATTTCTGGCAGCTGCAGATGCCTTTGGCACATGCCAGCACATCTGGCAACACACACAGCACCTCCTACGACTATAGAGTCGCCTGTACAACACCTTTAACACAGTTACGGGGTCTGCTGGGAGACTCCAACCTACTTCTAGGGTAAGTACAGGCAACCGTGCGTCACCGGGATGTCATGGGAGTCATCACAAGTGGCACTGGGACTCACTCAAGGGCAGACCTTCCCCTGCTACTCTCAGCTTATCAACAGATACACAGTCGATAGATAGGTGGTAACACACCACCCCAACCTTTAATCCACATTTCTGCCGTAACAGGTAAAGTCTTGGCTTCAAAAACCCTACAGCCCGTGGGCAGGGAGGTGCCTGAACTTGGGAGTACCATCCGGAATGCCAGCTTGCAGCTGAAGGTGACAGACACAGTTGTGAATGCCATTTTGGAAGATAAAAGGCAAATTTACAAGTACAAGTACCATTCTGCTGCCTCTGTGAGCAGCAGAGCCTTTAACGTCTCATTTCCAGCACAATGGACCAGATGCTTTTGAAGTGCAGATTGCATATGGTACCCCCAGGACAGGAATGTCCCGCTGGGTGGCATTTTTATGGGACAAAAAAAAAAACAGGTTAAGAGGGGGGTGTTAACTCTCTGCTCCCAACCAAAGGGAGGGAAGTCCTTCATTCCTCTTAGCACAACAGAATCCTCAAGGAGGAGGGAAGAACCAGGGAAGCTTGTCCTGGTAAGCAGAAACGAAGCCTGAATCAGTTCTGAAAGCAGAGACAGAGTATTCTCTCTCAGACACACACACACTCCTTCTAGGCACTCTTTGGGAGTTTCTTGGTCTCAAAAGCCTGCTCAGTCCATGCAAAGCCTTGTGTTGCTCCACAGTGAGGAACCATTGCTGTGTGTAGGCTGACTGCCAAGAGCTGTGTCCTCCTAGCTCTAATGCTGAGTTCTAGATCTCTCCTTGCACAGGCCTGGGCATCCTTCTCTCCCACCTAACTCGTGCAGCAAAGTTAGAGAAAACCCAGGCCTCCACAACCATGCTTTGGGGTCTGATGAGGCTTGAGCTAACACCCAGGCCCAAGTGATGGTGAGGAAGCGGTGTTCTCCACAACCACAGGACAAACTCACCTCAGAGTTACTACTGGAGGAGATAAAACGCTGCACCAAGGTCTGTTTCAGATACAATCTGGAGTGAGACCAAAACCCACTGGAACGAGTAGCCTCCTGAATAACTTACGCCAAGGGCTCAAAGCCATGACCTGGTGACTCCTACTCCTAGACAACCACCAAAAGGTGGTTGAGCAGCGCTCCGCTACCTCCATTCTGGACACTGGGCTCAGGTTTGCAGGACCTCACGCAGGCTCAAGTTGACACCACCTCTTGCCCACAAACGGATGTGAAACTCCTCCAGGACCCCGCAATTCATCCAGGGTTTCTCCAAATGATGTGGCTTTCAGACCTGAATTCCCCTGCTGCAGCTCTTTCTCAGCAACACCCACTACCACCGTGAAACACTTCACCAGAGGGTTTTGGATGCCCCGTGTTGAAGTTCCAGCACCTTGCTGATAGTTTTGGTGCTGCTCACATTTTTCACAGATGCATGAGGGTCCTGATACTGCTGCTGCTGAAGTTCAGGTTCTCCTGCAGATTTACTACCCTACCTTGGGTTTAATTTTGTTGATCCACATGATGAAGACATTTGGATGAGGGTGCAACTGAGGAACTGCATGAAAACATTTGCTTACCGACCAAGAATAATCGACCCAGCGACAAGAAGCCCATCTTTGTGGTCATCAGTCACAGTCCGGACTGGAGCAGCTTGTTAAATCACTGCCCCCAAGTTCAAAACGGTGCCATAAAACAGTTTAAAGCCACCTTTAACTAGTGAACCCCCTCTGAACTCCCACCAGGAGAAACACTGTCAATGCCCTCTTTCTCTGGCCACTCTGCATGTACAGGGCCCCCTGCACCACTCCGAGCCCAGGAGCAGGGGAGGGGAGACAGGAATTTGGAGTTGTTTTGTCCATTTGGTTGTTGTTCAGTGCTCGAAATCAAAGCTGCTCTGTGTTCAGCACAGCTTAAGGCTGCTTACACGGCTCAGGAAGAAAATCTGGCTCGCTATCAGTATGTGGTGGGGTTTTTCACCCTTTTAATATTTTACATAGCTTAGCTACAAACCCCAAGAGCAACACATATGGCTCCAAGTACTCCGACATCCCTTCGCCGTGTTCTCTGGGAAACTAAAGGTCCAAGCGAAACACAGAAGCGTGAAGAGCCTTGGCAGTCCGCACTACATCTTGTATCTAATTATGAAGCATCTCCAGTACTAATAAACTTGCAGAAAGAATACTCTGCTATTGTCCTTCTCCAACAAGCCCCACCCAAGAACCCCCGTGAGTCACACACACAGACTTCCCTGCGTTTACGAGGGTCTGCACAGCCATATGCACAAGGAACAAGAGGAGACCACGCTCCAGCGACACGGAAAGCTGTTGGGTTCCAAAGCTTTCAACTGGTTCTGGCTGTTGCTGCCAACAGCGTAGCTTGGTAAAAGCTCCAAATATTTCTGTGGACGGGCTGTTTCCAGAGCACAGGGGACCACGTTGTTTGATCTCCGCATTAAATGCTCTTTAATATTCACATTAACGTCTCTCTCTTCTCCCTTTCCCACAGATGGTATCGGCGACCGGCAGAGCCCTTCGCTCTGCTCCTGGCTGACACGGGTGACTTTGCACGGGCCACTTCAGCTCCACGTCTCAGCTTCTCTCTTCTTGGAGAAGCCAAGTGCCTGGCAGCACGTCCAGAGCACTTTTCATTATTAACTAACACAGAAGCCAGCCCTAAGATCGCATCGCGCCTTCGATCTGAAAAACTCCTCAGTTAGAAGTGCTCCGTGGTGAAGTCAAACCACTCGGGCGTCTTTGGCTGCACAAACCCCCCCCAACGGGTCCTCAGCAGTAAAGGGCTGAGGCAGAGACAAACATGAGCTAAAAACTGCATTCAGCTGAGGGCTAATTTCAATAGCTTCTTATTTAATAGGGGAAGCAGCCGCTGCACAATGTCCTGGTGAAGAGACACCTGCAGAGGAGCAGCTCTTCCTCTTTTATGGCTTCGAAGGGAAAGCGCTTGACCGAGCGAGCTGAGGGACAAGCGGGCGCTCCGACACGGAGCACACCTTTTACACAGCGGTGTCCAGGCAGGACACTGAGGGTTTGGGGTTGTTTGGTTGTGTTTTTTTAGTGCTTTTTGGAAGTATTTCAAAGGTCATGCTTACACAGGCAAGGGCGCCAGGCCTGATTTTAGCAACCTAGTCAAAAAAACTACAGAGTGGGTATTTACTGGCTATTTTGTCTGGAGAAGAGCTGAGCAAGAGAGGAGACAGGGTAAAAATGACATGCAGAACAAGTCCAGCAGTGTCACAGAAAGCGCCCAGGAGTGTCCATCACTGCGAAACACAACACAAACATCGCTGCTCCCTAGTCCCACTTGAGAGCCGGGCCTCGCTGCACACACAGAGGGTTTGCTTCATCGAGCTGAGCTGTTTGTCAGTCAGGGCTGCTGAAAGCCGTCATGTGCTCCACCAACAGCCTCCGCGGGTGGCAAGGAGAAGACTTCCCTTCCTCCTTCCCTTCCTCCTTCCCTTCCCAGCCCCCTGGGGGAGACCTGCTGCAGCCCAGAGAGCTCTGGGATTCTGGTGTGCAAAAAGAACTACTCCCATCACCTTTGAATTCACTCAGAAAACCATTCGAGTCAGCACCCACAGACATTTCAGGCTTCATTTTCAGGCTTCTCCAACTTACCAGTACCTGCATCTTTACAGCAGAATGGGGGAAGTAATCCACAGAATGAAATAAATAGGAAGAACCAGTCAACATCAGCCTCACGGGATATAAATATTTCAGAAAACAGCCAGCACTCGAGGTACAGTTAAAGAGCCATCACTCAGGCACGTAAGACACTCTTTCAAATACAGCAAGTATTTTAAAAGCCCTACATCCCCACGTGTGGTTAACGGTACCTGGGAACACTCCGAGGCTCTCGCCGAGCGCAGCAGATTGCTGTTTACCAATACGTAACGCACAAATCCTGCTGCACGGAGGGATTAGAAGAGCTGAGCTTAACCCTAGAAGGTTTGTGCTAAGCAGCTTTCTCGTGGACAGGACAAGAACTGCTGTTTCTTTAGGGCTGCAACACAACAGCGAAAGCCCAGCCATTCCTTCTCAGGTGTTTTTATCAAGGCAGGATTTCGGACACGCGTCTGAGTTACATAAAACCTTCCTTAACCGGGACTGTGCTTTACATATTGCTGGTCAAAGGGGAATTCTCTAGAGCTGAGGATTATAAAAACCCTCTCAAAATCCACTGTTACTGCTTTCTAGCAGCATCTCAGAGAAACGGGCAAGTTACAAGATCAGCCTTAGACCCACAGACCAGTGGTTTTCAGTTCTACAGCTCCTTCCACAAACTTAGTCCAGGTTAAGAGAGGAGGGTTTGCACGTGCTGGGCTCACAGCTCTCTTGAGGGAACGGAGCATCCTGCTTGGTTCCAACCCTTCCCATCTGGAGGCTGCTCAGTAAAAAAAGGCTGTATCTGCACCCACAACGTGAGACCAGAACATTTTAGGTGCAAGTCTTTGACTTTAAAACTCTTTACTCATCACAGCAAGGAGCTCGCTTGGGGAAAGAGAGCCTTTTACTTTACATTCTTCACCTGAAAGAACACCTTGTCTGGATGGTTTTTTTTGCACTCTTATTTCCCTTCAGGGTTAAAATCTACAGGAAACCTGTCAAGTAAGTTTTCAAGTGCAAGCAAGAGAAGATGATGTCAAGAAATACTCAACGCTCAGTCGGCATTTTATCACAGTCACGATTTCAAGATGATCAAACGCTAAATCCCGAGACTAAATGAAGTGGTGTGGCAGCTGTAAACCAGACGAGTTTGGGGCACAGCTGCACAAACCCACCTCTGCCTCACACAGCCAAGAGCCTTTAGCAGCAAGCCTGTGTCACAGCCTTTGCATTTTATTCCTGAGGTTAGGATGGGAATGAACAAAAACAGCCCCTCTGCGAGGTCACCTCTTCCACCACTGGTGGGTTACGTAAAAGGGTTGTACCCGGCCGCTTCTAGCAGGCGGTTAATTAGAATAGAAAACCCCGCTGATAGGCAAAGTGACAGCAAATACACCACCCTAAGTGCCCGTTCGATGAAATGGGATAGAAAGCTGAGCAGAAGTAGATGCCTGAGCTCAACCCTGCCTGTACAAATCACATTTCAAGCACTGAAACCCCAGACCTGTCACTAACACTGACTTCATATAAAAACAGAGATATTAAACAGCTCCGCAACACAGCAGGTACAGAAGCCGACATGAGAAACGCCAGATCCAACCATAAAACATTGATACAGGCTCAGGAAAACTCCCCAACTGCCTTCACCAACACCCTATCAATCATCGAACTTTGATTCACGCACGGTTTTGATCCCGTGTGTTCTCACGGCGGGACGCATTAAACACAAGTTGTGCTACAAAAAACTAAGCTCCAAAACAAGGACATTCATGGTTGTTTTCATCAAGATTTATTGACATTACACTTGAAAGGGTTCCACCATGCAGAAGAGGGCAAAACACTGCCTAGCGAGTCACAGAACATTCGGGATTGGAAGGGGCCTCTAAAGATCATCCAGTCCAATCCCCCTGCCGCGGCAGGATCAGCCAGACCAAGTCACACAGGAACACATCCAGGCGGGTTTGAAATGTCTCCAGAGAAGGAGACTCCACAACCCCCCTGGGCAGCCCCTTCCAGTGCTCCATCAACCTCACTGCGAAGAAGTTCCTTCTGATGTTTACATGGAACCTCCTCTGTTCCAGCTTAAGCCGAGACTAGTTAAAACAAGCCACAGAACCACCAAGTCCACGCCCGAAGCCTCGCTGAAAACCAGTAACTAGATGAACACGGCATCAGAGTCGGTTCTGAACCCCAGTTCCAAGCGTTTTTTTCTGGCTGCACTTCACTGAACTTTATTTTAGCAGGTATTTTCGAGCTGCAGACCTCACGACACTGGAGCACACATCTGTAATCAAGAGCTTTCCAAAGCGGACTCTGAACATCCCCAAATGGCATCTCTGTCGGCCCCCCCAGCACGAAACCAGAAGGGTTTGGCTCTGTAATGGAGCTGAAGGCCCTCGCTGCCTTGGGAGGGGCTGACCCACGTAACTCACTGCCGGAATTAAAGGGCAGCAGGTAAAATGAACAAGTGACAGGTTAAATAACCCTGATCTCACAGCCAGCCGCCGCGGGTTCCTGAGGAAACACAAACCCCTGCCAGCTCCGAGCTCACTCAACTTTTCTTTGGCGCAAGCAGGAACGGAACAAAACCCTGGGAGGAGGAGGAGGAGGAGGGAGGGGGTGTAAAAACCAGCCTTGGATCAAGTCTTTAACCCCCAGCTCAGCTCTGTGCTCCTACGGGTGAGCAAACCTGCTGCGCAAGGACGGACAAACTGACCAAAACCAGGGTGGGGGGAGCGAGGTAAAAAAGGGGGCACATTAATGAAAACAAACAGGAGGAGCCCCCAGAGCAGAGATCCGTCACGAACCAGGTGCGAATGGGGGTTTCCCTGCACCCTGTCCTGAGGGGTTGGTGGGGGAGTGGGGGTGAGATGGGAGGGTGGTGGCAGAGGAGAGGGTGCAGGGGCACTCCAGCCCCTCCGCAATAAACCAACACTTTAAAATAAACAGCTTAAAATAAAATTGTATTCTGACTTCTAATAATTTATGGTTATTTATAATTCAGCCTGCATCACCCATATTTAACAATCACAGCCGTTTTCTCTAACGAGGCTTTAGAGCCATTTTAAATTAACAATTTAAAATCCTTTACAAAAAAACCCTTAAAACGCGAATTTAAAACACGAATTGAGAACATGTAAAATTAATATATGTCAACCACAACCTGCAGAATTTTCAATTGTATTAAAGGGTCACGTAGAGGCTGGTTCACAGCGTAATGTTGATTCCGAATAATTTAAGGTGATGATAAATTAAGATTGCAACAATCAGTTATGGTAATAAATTAAGGAAATAACAGGAAATTAATAATATAAATTAAGACTATAATAAAGGGAGGGGGGCCGCCCTTTTTACCCTCCTCTTGGCTGGTCCCGCCGCGGTCCCGCTCGGCGACAAAATGGCAGCCCCGGCGGCTCCCAGTGATGTCGGAGAGGGCGCCCGGGCGCCCCCTCCGCCTCCTGCCGGCCCCTCCGCCACAGCGGCGGGAAGGGCCCCTGCGGTGCCTCCTGTGGCACCTCCACGCCACCCCCACGCCTCTCCCCCACCATCTCCACCGGGGCTCCCCTCACGGCAACGGGGCGGCCCGCAGCCGAGCAGGAGGAGGCCGAGGGAGTGGAGAGAAGGAGGAGGAGGAGGACGTGGATGGGGGGGAAGGAAGCGAAGGGGGGGTGGAAAGCCCAAAATATGGCGCCGCGTCCTACTTGCGCTGGGAGCGGAGCGGGGAGGCGACTGGAGGGTGCTCGGCGCTGGCCCCGCTCGCCTCGATGGGGNGTCCCGCAGCCTCGCCTCAGCCCTCCCCACGGAGAGCGACGGCCGCCGCTTCCTCCCCTTCCCCTCCCCGCGGTGGCGGCGGGGTCGGGGCACAACCTCGCCCCCCGTCTCCCCTCACCCGGCCATTATGGAAGGGCCCGGCGGTGCCGGTGGGGAGAGAGGGAGGGGAAG
>VXBP01006054.1:0-27499 GCA_013400115.1 Rhinopomastus cyanomelas | reverse complement strand
GTCCCGCAGCCTCGCCTCAGCCCTCCCCACGGAGAGCGACGGCCGCCGCTTCCTCCCCTTCCCCTCCCCGCGGTGGCGGCGGGGTCGGGGCACAACCTCGCCCCCCGTCTCCCCTCACCCGGCCATTATGGAAGGGCCCGGCGGTGCCGGTGGGGAGAGAGGGAGGGGAAGGAGCGCTGGTGGGGAAGGAGCGTTGGTGGGGAGGGGAGCTAGGGGCTTCCCCGCCGCTCCCCGAGTTCGAGCCCCGCTTAGGGCGGGTTGTGGAACCCGCCTGGCGCCGATCCTTATAGGGTGGGATTATTGTTATTATTATTTATTATTGTTATTATTATTCCCCCCTCCCCTTTTTTTTGTGTCCTGACAAAGTTTCTCTCTCTTTCTCTCTCTCTCTCTCGTTTATTCCAGCAGACGCGGAACAACAACCTGAAGTCCGGCCCCGGGGGAAGGAGGGGAAGAAGAGGTTGTGGGGTAGTGTGGGGGGGAGCGAGAGAAAAACACGCACACGCAGCCGTCGAGCCTTTTTGCTCGTGTGTGCGGGGATGGAGGGGGTGGCAGAGCGCTCTGATTTCTCACAATAATTTAGTTTTTATTAAAATACCCCCCTCTAACAAAAAAGCCCCAAAAACCCACCCAACAAAACCCCAACCCCACAACAACCCGCTCGAGCTTTTTTTTTGTTCGGGGGTGGGGAGGGAAGAGAAGGGGAAGGGGGGGGTGTTAAAAATTCTTTTNCACTTTAAACTCCACCGATCCCAAGCCCCTCGCAGCCCACCCCTCGCCGCCCCCTTCCACCGGCCGCCTCTCCCCCAGCACAAATATTCGCCAGCTAAACGCTCCGGGAGGAGTGGGAACGCACCAACTTCTTTTTATTCAACGCCCCGGCGAGACCCCCTCGAAGGTATCGCGCTGCTTTTTTCTTAGTTACCCCTCCACCTCCCTCAGCAAGGGGTGTGGGGGCTGGATTGAGGGAAGGGGGTGCAGACACCCTCCTCCTGCCCCCCTCCCTACACGCACAGGTTGGTACCTCAAGGGCAGCACCGGCCCCACCAACCCCCCGACCCGCTGCTGAGGTTGGGATGTGCAAAACCCACCCCCTGCCTTCCCCGCACCCCTATTAAAAAAGAAAATAAATTTTTTTAAAAAATGTTAAAAAGGGTAAGATGGATTTTTATTATAATTATCAATTATTATTAATTTTTATGGGGTTTTTTTTTGCATTGCTTACATCTGAGGGCGTCCTGTTCCGCAGCTCTAAGTGGATCCTTTTCTTCATGTCCATGATGTCCGTGGCTGGCGGGGAGTCGCGCTACGCTGTCGCCGGCTCCTGTCGTGCGGTGACACCGATTGGGGACCGACCGACCGACCGACCCCCCGCCTAACCCCCCCCTCAAAGCCAGCGCCGGGAGGGACTTTGAGGGCTCAACCAGCTCCGCTCGGAATCCCGAGCCCCAGCACCGCGGCGAACACTAACCTGATAACTGCGGGGGCGGGCGCTCCCGGGGGCTCCGGCTTGATTGACGCCCGTGCCCACCAACCGCAGCGCCTCCCCGCCAGGCCGGAGCCGATGGGGGCGGGGCAAGGGGCGGTGGAAGCCAATGGGGGAGCGGCGCAGCCGGCCAAGGGGACAGCCCGGCTGCGAGCGGACGATCAGTCCGTGCTGGTGGCTCATGGGGAAGGAGCGGCAGCGGCGGCGGCGGCCGCACCGTGGTGGACGCGGGGCTTCGGCTCTGNCGCCTCAGCGGAGGGGAGGAGGAGGCGGAGGACTGGTGGGGAGGTTGAGGCGAAGCGAAGCTGCCCCGGGGCGATCCGCCGGGGCCTCGCCCGCCTTCCGCGGGGCTCGGTGGTGCCAGGGCTGGTGTTGGCGCTGCGGGGGGCTCTAGGCAGGGAGAGGGCAGGGCGGGCAGGCCCCGGCTGCCCCTGCGAAGAGCCGCCCCGGAGGTGTTCGGTGTCAGCTCGGAGCTGCTTGAGGCCCGTGGGGCAGGGCCGCGGTGCCGACGGGAGGGATCTGTCTCCTCCTGCGTCGTCTGAAAAGAGGTGTCAGATGTGGCCTGGCAGGGCCGGCTGGCAGCGCCAGCGATCGGATCCCCCCCACCCTCCGCGCTTCCCTTGCTGGGCTCTAGGCGCTGGGGACTGGTGTCGTGGGACACAGTGGGTCCTTTTTAGCCATAAACCCCGCTTCGTTTGCCTCGTGAGGTTCCTGCTTGTCCGGTCACCGGGGTTTTCAGTGGAACTTGTTGAACTTACCGTCACCTCGGGTGGTTGGGAAATGGTGCCTGACACATCGGATGTCAACAGGAAGGTGGGAATTGCTGGAAAATTCACGTTAAAATGTCTTGCAGCGCAGGCTGGGCAGAGTTGTGAAGATTAAGGAATGAGTTGGCAGCTAGGCAGAAGTTCTCTGTGGGGCTGTGAGCTGGGAGAAAGGTCCAGCTGGATCCAGCTCAAGGTAAAAAGTATAACGGTGTCCCTAGTATCCTGCAACGGGTTTGGGGCTGCCCAGGGGTGTTGTCGAGTCTCCTTCTCTGGAGAGGTTTCAAACCCACCTGGACGTGTTCCTGTGTGGCTGGACCTAGGGGATCCTGCTATGGCGGGGGGATTGGAGTGGATGATCTTTCGAGGTCCCTTCCAATCCCCGATGTTCCGTGATTCTGTGATTAGCTTTGTGGTGGTTTAGAGCCTCGTGGTGATTCAGAGCTGTCGGGTTTCAGTCTGTGTCACAGAGAGACAAGTCCTGTTACTCACTGCTCTGTGGCCCCAGTTAGAAGTTACCACAGCGGTTGTAGAGTTGAGGGCTTCAGGATCGGGGTGACTTGTATTTTAGCTCTGTTTCAAATTCTCATTTACAGGTGTGAACAAAGGTTGGCCCCTGGGCTGAGGTTTCACCAAGGAGAAGGGATTTGTTGTCGTGGCGCAGGTGAAGGAAGACCTTTGGAAAAGAACTTTAAGAGCTTTTATCGTGGAAACAAAGTGTCCCTGAGTATTAACTGAACCAACCTAACTCTTCAAAAAGCCTCTGGGAACACAGAGATATTTTGTCTTTCGACTTTGTTGTCTCAGAGGAAAGAATGTGTGGTGTGTCCTAAGTGTATAAAGCTGTATAAAATGACCCCCTCCCTCCCTCCCTCCCCGAGCTGCCTGGCTAAAGCTGTTTGGAGCAGCGCACATGAGTGGAGATGTTCCGCAGGCTGGGTATCGCGGCGGTAAATAAGTGGGAAATAACATCTCTGCAGAGCGCAGCTTTTCTTAAACATCAGCCACAACATAGAGAAAGCTGGTGGCTGCAGTGGCTGGTACTTGAAGGGTTTGAGGAGAGAGTAAATCAGCTGTAAAAATGGGTGTGATTATGTTGTTTAAGGTCTCTGGAAGGAAGGAACTGTTCGGCTTTGATGAAGTGATACCGAGTCTCAGGGGAGGAATTTTTATGACTTGTTTCTGTGGATAAAGCTGTCCACTGTCTGTCAGAGATGTCACTGGTGAGAAGTACCCTCTCCTGACACAGCCTACTGAGTCCTGTCGGAGGCCTTAACGGTGGTGTGAGCCCTCCCTCTGCAGGATCCCTAATCAGACTCCCCTTGGACGATCAAAATACTCTCTGTTCTTACCTGTATGTTCTCAAGCGTGAAGGAGTTCACATTGTGAGTAACTGCTGCAGTTCAGCTGAATGTTTTTACACGGTTTGTCCTGTTTTTTCATTGCTCAAAGAAATGTCTTGATAACTCTCTGAAACTCAGAGATTTGCTTGTCCCGTGTCAGAATCCTGGGCCAAACTCTTAAACTGCTGAAACTATAGCGACTCCTCACTCAACTGCTGAGGAGTCCGCGCTGGGGTTTCTTCTGCTTCAGTGTGATTCTCTGCCTGGTGTTTTCTGATCGAGGTTTAAAAACTGTTTAATGACACTCGAATGTGTTGGGTAGAACTGTGGTTTGGCTGGTTTGGTGTTAGTCGTAGGTATTTTCTGTACTCATTTTTTTAAAAGCTGGACACCGCGGCCTGATGTTTATTAACACTTTGTATGAAGGGCTCCTGTCTGGCTTGTGAAATCCTGTAGAGCTGCTGGGTGGCCGGGTGCTGATTGGGGTTGGGGCTTATAATAGTCCTTTGTGGCCCGGCTGGTGTCTTGTTTGTCCCCGCTGCATCTAGACAATGAATTCCTTCATGTTTTCTGTACGTCTTCCTCAGTCGTATCTCTGTGTGGATACAGTGAGTGCAAGGAGAAGATTCTCCCTTAAAGGATCCCTCTTCCCCCCCTGAACTTCCCGACCCCAGTGTAGCTGCAGTATGGATCGTGAAGGGGATTTCAGAGCAGTATTGATTGCTGGTGTCCGGGGATTTCTGGGGAGAAGGGAGCACTGAGAAATGAGACAACACTTCTGACAGCACGTAGGCACGCTTCGAGAGCCCTCAAATCCAGAGGGGAGTGCTCTGGGCGGGCTGAAAAACAAATCAGAGCTTGACTGGCTGCGTGAATAAGCTCTGGAGCTTTACTGCTGTTTTAAGAGGCTTGGAGGTTAGTGTGGTGCCTTCTGTCTGCTGGTTAGTCACTGAAATCCCTACCAGGAGCGGATGAGCAGGACGTGAACCGAGGGGCCACGGCTAAACCCAGGGGGTTTCTCATGGGTTCTCTGCTCCTTTGTTTATGTTTAGTGTGACCAGCCCTTGGAGGCAGCTGGCCAAGCTCAGGCGATGTTTTCCAGCGCTGGCCTCTGGGGCCGGCTGGCGAGGGAGTCCCGCTGGGCTCGGCACCGGTTCCTTGCAGATACCCCTCGCGTGGGTCATGATGCTCTGTTCTGCAGCGCTGCGTCGTGATGCGTGTCTGGGAGACTCGGACGAGGCCTGGGGACAGGTTATTTCCAGCGATGGGAAGCAGCAGGTTTAAGTTGGCAGATTAGGAGAGGAAAGTGATTAATTCTGCGGTGTCTGAAACTGGCCCCCCCCCCCCCCGAGTGTTGGCTGTTGTTTCCGTTTTTGTTTGTGCGATACCTGGCAGAGTGGTGGAACCTAGAAGTTTATAAACAACAACCCAAGTAGAGAAAGGAAGTTTCACACTTTTGTTTTTGCTGGTTGGTGGGGAGACACTGGTGGATCCACAACACACGGAAGCCTGACAGAGACTTCCTGGAATGGCTGAGGCTGGAGAAGCCCTCTGAGCTCAGCCAGCCCAGCCCAGCACCTCACATCACCCCAGCAGCCAGACCAGGGCACTCAGGGCCACAGCCAGGCTGGCCTTCAGCACCTCCAGGGATGGGGACTCCCCTGCTGCCCTGGACAGTCCAGTCCAGGCTCTGATCACCCTTTCCCTGAGGAAGGGCTTCCCAACATCCAGCCTAACTCCCCTGGCGCCTCCAGGCCCTGCCCTCTCATCCTGGCACTGGGTGCCTGGGAGAAGAGCCTGACCCCCACCTGACTGCAACCTCCCTTCAGGGAGTTGGAGAGAGGGAGAAGGTCCCCCCTGAGTCTCCTCCAGGCTGAACACCCCCAGCTCCCTCAGCCTCTCCCCACCAGCCTGTCCCTCCAGTCCCTTCCCCGGCCTCATTGCTCCTCTGGACCCGCTGCAGCCCCTCCATCTCTTGCAGTGAGGGGCCCAGCACTGCCCCCGGGACTGGAGGGGAGCCCTCCCCAGTGCCCAGTCCAGGGGTGAATGACATCCCCAGCCCTGCTGGGACGCGCAGGGATGTGCTTTGGTTTTTTCACGGTACTTTGAGCAGCTTAAAGCACCAGGAGGGTGACGCTGGGTTTTACAAGGCTTGTGCAGCAGCGCTGGGGACTTCAGGGAGCCTTGCAGAAGTGTCTGACCAGCTCTGGTGGGAAGTTTTCACAAAAAGTGATGGATTTGCAGTCCTTTGCAGCAGTTAGGTTTTGATTTAGCAGGAAGACTCCGGAAGAAAGGAGAAGGTTTCTGTGTGGCGCTCGGGGTGAGAAGCAGCGGCTGCAGGTGGAGCGTGTCGCGCAAACCCGCGGCTTTCGCGTCTCGACAGCTTCAGTAGCCAAGAGGAAAGTGAGGACAGTTCCTGGGCAGGGGACTGGGAGAGGAATGTGATTCATGGGACAGTTACTGCTGCAGTTACCGCCGCAGCTGCCGTAAGTAACTGCAGCCAGTAGAACAGAGAGCTGGCACCTCCAGCGCTATGAGGGACTGAGGGCAGCGGCGGAAGGGCAGCTCCTGGGTAGTTCCTGGTTCCTCCTGCCAGCTGCAGACTGAGCTGTTGCTCCCTGGTTTCAAAACGAACCTCACCGGGTTCCTAAAGGCTGGAATTGCAGGTGGTACCATTCTGCTTGGTGTTGAGAGAGCAGCAAGAGGGCAGAGGTTCAGAGGGACTGAGCTACAGCGGGGATGAGGGCAGCCTGCTGAACTCACAGAACCAGAGTTAGGGATCCAAAGTGGCCTTGGAAGATCATCTTCGGTCAAGAAGGAACCCAACCTTCAGCCACCAGTTCCTTCTGGCTTGATTTCAGTTAGAAATGGATTTGCTTCAGGCTTGTAGTAAATAGGATGTTGTAGCCCCGTTCCTTGGGCTGTCGGTCAGACTTGTCATCTATGAAGATTTGTTTGCCAAATGGAGTGTGGAGTGAGGAGCTCCTGGAAAATTTGAGGGGATGAGGGATGTGGAATGCTCAGAGGGCTGGAGCAGCTCCCCTGTGAGGACAGGCTGAGCGAGGTGGGTTGTTCAGCCTGGAGAAGAGGAGGCTCCCAGGTGCCCTTTGAGCACCTTTCCAATAGCTGAAGGGGGCTACAAGAGAGCTGGGGGAGGGCTTCTGACGGGGATGGTAGCCGGAGGACAAGGGGAAGGGGTTCCAGACTTGAAGAGGGGAGGTGGAGGTTGGCCATGAGGAACCAATTCTTTGCTGTGAGGGTGCGGAGATGCTGGAACAGGCTGCCCAAGGCAGCTGTGGCTGCTGCATCCATCCCTGGCAGTGCTGGAGGGCAGGTTGGCTGTGGCCCTGAGTGACCTGCTCTGGTGACAGTGTCCCTGCCTGTGCAGAGGGGTTGGAACTAGATGATCTTTAGGGTCCCCTCCAACCCCGGCCCTTCTAGGATTCCATCTTCTGCTAGACCCAGGCTGCCTTTTAATAGACATTCAAATGAGGAAAGTTTCCCTGGAAAGGGGGCCTCCTGAACCACTGACCCCACGAGACTGTTTTCTCTCCGTACCCTCTGTGTGTCACCACAGCTCGCACTTCCAGCTCTCACTGAGCACCTCTTCCACCTCAAACCTCGCCGAAGACATCAGTCTGGAGTCACAGGTGGGTCTGGAGCTGAGAAGCTCTGCTGTTTACATCTGTGTAGCTGCCTGGTCCCAACATCTGCAGTAGCAGAGCGTAGCATTGCCTCCGTGCCGTCAAAATAATGATTCTGTCCCAATTAAGAGAGAACTTGGCTTCTTTCCTGGCTGTTCAGGGTATCAGCGACGTGCGTGCACGCGCACAGCCTTCCTTGCACCAGCCAGGCCCCCTTCTCCCCCGTGGAGCTGCCAGCTTGGCTGGTGGGGGTCAGGGCTCTTCTCCAGGCACCCGGTGCCAGGACGGGAGGGCAGAGCCTGAAGCTGCCAGGGGAGGGTTGGGCTGGGTGTTGGGAAGCCCTTCCTCAAGGAAAGGGGAGCAGAGCCTGGACTGGGCTGCTGACTGGGTCTAGGGGATCCTGCTCTGGCAGGGGGATGGGACTGGATGATCTTTCGAGGTCCCTTCCCATCCCTAATGTTCTGTGATTCAACCTTCCCTGGGGCATCTTGAGGTCACCCAGTCCCCTCACCATGGGTAGAAGAGACGGCTCCTCTCACCGTGGGCAGATGAGACCGACCCTCCGCTGGCTGCAGCCTCCTGAAGTTCAGGGAGCTGTGGGAGAGCCAGAGCTGGATCTGGGGCTCCAGATGTGGCCTCAGCAGAGCAGAGGGCAAAGAGAACCGCCCAAGGCCGTGACTCACAGCTCGACTGCAGTGAGAAGCTGAACTTCAGAGCCAAAGAGGTTGCAGTGGCTGCTGCCCTCGGTCTGCCCACACCACGCGGTGCAGCCAACACAGCCCTGGTTTTGTCCCCAGGAAGAGGACTGAGGCTCCCCACTAGCAGGAAGAAGAAACTTCATAGCATCATGGAAGGGTCTGGGCCAGATGGGACCTTCCAAACTCACCTAATCCAAGCGCCCTGCAGGGAGCTGGGACACCTTCAGCTGGAGCAGGTTGCTCAGAGCCCCGTCCAACCTGACCTTGTCATGTCGCTCTCCATCTGCCACTAGCAGACATGCTCCTGGACTTCTGTTTTCCCACAGCACCCGTGGCTGTTTGCCACCAGGATTTCTCCCCCTCTTCCTCCCCGCTCCCTCACCGCATGGCCGCTGTGTTCCCGTATCTGAACAAGCACCACGGCCCTCATCGCGCCTCCTCCTTCCCTCGCTCCATGTAGCTGTGAAACTCGTGGCCATCCCCGGTGGCCAGCTCTGGTGTTCCCTGCTTTTAGTTCTCAGCCACAGATTTGGGCCCCTCAGCTCCAGGAGGACCCAGAGCTGCTGGAGAGAGCCCAGTGCAGGGCCACAGGGATGGTGGAGGGAGGGGGGCATCTCCCTGCTGAGGAGAGGCTGAGGGAGCTGGGAGAAAGGAGCCTGAGGGGTGACCCCATGGGTGTTGATCAATGTGTGAAGGGTGGGTGTGAGGAGGATGGAGCCAGGCTCTGCTCAGGGGCACCCAGTGATGGGACAGGGGGCACCAGAGTGGTAGGTTTGAAGGATGAGGGTTTGGTTTGGGCTTTCCCTGCTTGAGGGATACAGGGCTGTGGGTTTGAAGGTGAAGGTTTGGTTTGAGGGATAAGGAGTCCAGGTTTGAAGGATGAGAGTTTGTTTTGGAGTGTTTCTGTTTGAGGGATACAGGGCTGGGGTTTGGTTTCAGGGATGAGGGGTCCAGGTTTGACAGATGAAGGCTTGCTGTAGGATTTATCTCTCAGAGAAGGATCAATGCTCCAGGTTTGAAGGATGCAGGTCTGGTCTGAGGACGCGGGGCTCTGGATTCCTTCCGCACAGGAGGCATCTCATCAGTCTCTGTGAGGTTCTCCTGTGCTGGTGGGGTCTGTCACGGCACAGCCCCAGCTCTTCTTCCCTGGGCTTGCTCTCTGCTAACAAGAGCAAGGGGTGAGGAGCAAGCTCTGCTAGCGCTGGCCCCAGCACCACGAGGCAGAGGGGAGAGGAAAGATCTGACGAGACAGAGCGAGGGAAGCCTTCCCCGTTACTTATCGCTCCTGGCACCGAGGGCAGCACTTTGGTCCCAGTCCTTGGGAAACAGCAGGGTGTTTTATTTTCTCTTCAGTATGACAAAAGCAGGAGCCAGGACTAAGTGGTGGGTATTAAATATTGAACAGACCAGGAAGGGTTTGTCATCTGCTGAGCAGAAAAAGCCTCACTTCAAACAGAAGCAGCCCGGCGAGCCCCGGGTGTTTGTTTTTAGTTCGCGGGGATCGTGCACTCCTGTTCCTGCGGTAAATGATGTTTGCACTGGGGCAGCCGGCAGCCCTGCTCCCCTCACGGTGGGGAAAGAGCGCGTTGGGCAAGTAGCCGCAGCGGCTCCTCGCAGAGGAGAGCAGCTCACAGGGCTGGAGCAGCTCCCCGGGCTGAGCCAGGTGGGGTTGTTCAGCCTGGAGGAGAGGAGGCTCCCAGATGACCTTCCAGCAGCTTCCCAGTCTCTGAAGGGGGCTACAAGAGAGCTGGGGAGGGCTTTTGACAAGGGTGGTAGCCAGAGGACAAGGGGAAGAAAAGGAGACTCCACAACCCCCCTGGGCAGCCCCTGCCAGGGCTCTGCCACCCTCCCTGGGAACAAGGTCCTTCTCACACTGATGTGGAACCTCCTCTGCTCCAGCTCACACCCACTGCCCCTTGTCCTGTCACTGGGTGCCCCTGAGCAGAGCCTGGCTCCATCCTCCTCACACCCACCCTTCACACATTGATCAACACCCATGGGGTCCCCCCTCAGGCTCCTTTTTCCCAGCTCCAGAGCCCCAACTCCCTCAGCCTCTCCTCAGCAGGGAGATGCTCCCCTCCCTCCATCACCCCTGTGGCTCTGCACTGGGCTCTCTCCAGCAGCTCTGGGTCCTTCTGGAGCTGAGGGGCCCAGAGTCCAGCTGGGGTCTCCCCAGGGCAGCATCTCCTGGATGTCATCTTCAGCTTCCTCTACTCCCAACACGACTCAATTCACAGGACGTACAGGTGGGATCTGACACCAAGGGCAGGGCAGGATTCCCCAGCTCCTGGGCAAGGCTGTGGAAGGCTCTCAAGAGCCCTCTGCCCAGGAACACTGGCCACCAAGCGATGTTCATCTTGGGGCTTCACTGGGGAAAAGGTTTGTCAGTTAACAACCTGCCGAGCGAGTTTAATGGGGTTGAGATTCTGGGAAAACTGGTGGGACTGGAAGTCAGAAGTAGTCTTCTCATATTAAAATGGAGTGAGGCTTCTGAATCAGAAGTGATTATTTGCTTGATTTCCCTTCAGATGTTGTAATAGACACAGGGGTCCAGAGCTAATTCTCTGACTATTTAATAGCTTGAAGATGCAGAACTCAGAGCTGGGGGCTGGGGAAGGACGGCAGCTCCTGGCTGGGAAACCAGGTGAGTAGAAAACTCGGGGGTTTGGCTGCTTCCTTCTCCATCTTCTTCTCCATGGTGTCAGCTATTTCCAGTTCTGTCACTCCTTTGTCACCTTTGAGGCTCTGGCACCCTCCCTGGGAACAAGGTCCTTCTCACCCTGATGTGGAACCTCCTCTGCTCCAGCTCACACCCGCTGCCCCTTGTCCTGTCACTGGGTGCCCCTGAGCAGAGTCTGGCTCCATCCTTCTCACACCCACCCATCACACATTGATCAACACCCATGGGGTCACCCCTCAGGCTCCTTTCTCCCAGCTCCAGAGCTCCAGCTCCCTCAGCCTCTCCTCAGCAGGGAGATGCTCCCCTCCCTCCATCATCCCTGGGCTCTCTGCAGCAGCTCCGGGTCCTTCTGGAGCTGAGGGGCCCAAATTCGTGGCTCTGTGCTGGAGTCAGTGCTGCTGCACTGGTGCATCTCCCACTCCTGCTGCCTGACAGCCCTTGATCTTGCTAGGTTGACCCCCCTCACCCCACACCGCGTCTCTCCCAAGCCTGCCATCCCCAAAGCTCTCCTGGCTCACACGGACCTCGGTTCCAAAGATCCCCCTGACAGGTGAAAACGTCTCTGTTTGAAGCCTCCCGGAGAGGCAGATCCCCCTCCTTCTGCCGCTGCCTGAGCCTCTCCGTTTGCTCCCCGAGCCTTTTCCTCTCCGCTGCTCTGAATCTTCCTCATTTAATCATCGAACCACCCCGTCATTTAAATTAAAAAAGACCCCCCAGCTCATCGAGAAACGAAGCAAATTCCTCTCGTCACAATTTTCCTCCGTGGGAGCGGCCGGCGGCCCCTCGATCTTTCGATGCAAGAGGAAAAGAACAGCAACCCCCCCTCAAAAACCCCCTCCCCACCACAGATCCGTCTAAAGCAATTTCCTGACTCCCTCTGGAGGATTCCTTCCCAGGGCCAGAAATAGCTCGGCGGTGGGAAGGAGCCGGGCGCTCCGGCACTGCGCCTGCCCCGCCGCCTCCCGGCCGCGATTACGTCTCCCCGGCAGCCGCAGCCTCCTCTCCCCCGCCGCTCGCTGCCTCCCGGCCCTGGTTCCCCCTCTCCTTGACACAGAGGTGCTCTCTGTCTCTCTGTGGAGATGCTCTCTGCAGAGATGCTCTCGCTCCGTCTCTCCTTCAGCAGCTCCTGGGCTGTGCTCGCTCTTCTGCACCCAACTCGGGGGGAGATTATGGAGGGAAAGGGTTAATCCTGACTCCTCTTGGGTGCCTTCTCTCCCATCCGCGGAGGAATTTTAACGCCTCCTGTGCATCACTCTTCCCCCCTCCGTACGGAGTCAGAGGATGGGTTGGGCTGGAGGGACCTCGATCTCATCCGGTCCAGCCCCTGCAGTGAGCAGGGACATCCCCAGCCATCATCTTACTCAGCCACCAGGATGTTCTACCTTATATAACCAGTAGGAACGAGCGACCTCGGGCTCCTCTCGCTGCCCCTTGTTCAGTCCAAAATTCTTTCAGGATCTTCCCCAGGCTGAAGATGGGGGCTAGTGGCTGCCTGGCTAGTGGCCACTGGCTAAGGGCTGAGGATTATTGCTGCGCTACATCATGCTCAAGCTGATGGAGGTTGCAGCCACCTTTAATTCAGCCTCTTATTTCCTAGAGGGAGCGTTAACCAGAGCGACGGCTTCAGAAGCTGCAGCTGGTGGTGGGCGAGAGCGTCTGGTTCTCCCAAGGTGCTTGGAACCAAGAGGGAAGTAAATCAGGGGGCAACCAGCTACCGCAGCCATCAGTCACCGGGACAAGCAGGGGCCTCTGTGCTCCCTCCTTGACCCCAGACCCTGTATAGAATCATGAGGTGGGGTGGGTTGAAGGGACATTAAATCGCCTCCAGTGCCACCCCCTGCCCTGAGCAGGGCCATCCCCACCCAGAGCAGGGTGCTCAGACCCCCCAGGGCCAACCTGCCCTGGGATGGTGCCAGTGATGGGGCTTCTCCCACCCCTTGGGGCACCCTGAGCCAGGGTCTCCCACCCCTCGGCACCAACAGTCACAGAATCAGAGAATCACAGGACACCAGGGATGGGAAGGGACCTCGACAGACCACAGACTCATAGGATCACCTAGACCAACCCCCCTGCCAGAGCAGGATCCCCTGGATCCAGTCATTAGGGGTGGGAAGGGACCTCCAAAGACCATCCAGTCCAACCCCCTGCCAGAGCAGAGTCACGTTCACCCCTTCAGGGGAGTGACAAGTGGGGGCAGCTCCTCTGCAGCAGCCCTGGCACCAGCACTTGGGCTTTTCTGCCACCGACCCAGGCTGAGTGTGAAGTGAGGAGCCACCAGCCCCTCTCCTGTCCTCCCTGGGCCAGTCACGCTGGCTAAAGCCCTCCAGCTCCCCTCTGGGCTCTTTGCTGAGCAGTGGCTGCTTAGGTGAGAGTCATCCTAGAGCCACTCCAGAGTCCGTGTGGATTTAGTCTGCATTTGTCGGGGAGTTAGTCTGGGCTGAACACGGATGGAGTTTAGACTGAGTAGGGATTTAGTCTAGACTCCGTCTGGAGCCGGCGTGGATTTGTTCTGCATGTGCTAGGGGGTTTAGTCTGGGTTCGTTCCGGATGTGTCATGGATTTAGTCTCGATTTAGTCTGGATCTATTCTATACCTGTTCTACATTTAGTCTGGATTTAGCCCATCTTTGTTAGGGCTGTGCTCTAGATGCACTGTGGGGCCACTCGAGATTCAGCCCAGATTTAACATGGACTCATTCTGGATTTAGTCTGCCTTGAATCTACATTTCCAGTGGCTTTGTCCTTGATTCAGCCTGGATTTGCTCTGCACTTATTCTGTGTTCATTATGGGGTTAGCAGGGATGTGTTCTAGGTTTAGTCTGGATTTAGTCTGCATTTATTATGGATCTAGTCTAGATTTATTCTGGATTCAGAATGGACTTAGTATGGATTGACTCTCGGGCTATCAGAGATTTAATCTAGATTGAATCTAGATTTATTACGGTTTCAATCTACATTTAAAACAGAATTAGTCTGGATTTATCCTATCTTTATTATGGATTTATCCTATCTTTATTATGGATTTATTCTATATTTGTTATGGATCTACATTAGATTTACTATAGATTTACTATGGATTTATTCTAGATATTTTACAGATTTATTCTAGATTAGTTGTGGATGTATTTTAGATGTATTGTGGCTTTATTCTAGATTTGCTATGGATTTATTCTGGACTTATCCTCTCTTAGGGATTTAGTCTGGATTCCATGTGCATTTAGCACGGGCTCAGTGCGGATTGAGCCTACATTTAATCTCGAGTTATTACCAGTTCATTCTAGATTTACTGTGGGCTCATAGTTCATTTGTGGTGGGTTTATCCTCTATTTGTTCTAGATGTGTGATGGACTTATTCCATATTTTGGATTTAGCCTCGATTCAGTCTATATTTGTTCTGGTTTTGTGCTCTGTTTGTTATGGATTTATTGTTGATTTAGCCTGGATTTATTCCAGATTTGTTACTGATTTAATCTAGATTAATTATGGATTCACTCTAGATTTAATCTGATTTATTGCAGTCCAACTGTTCCCCCAGCACTGACCCCCCATCCCTCACCCCTCAGCTCCAGGGCTTTGCAGCCCCTCCAGCGATGGGGATTCCATCACTTTTGGGGTGGGGAACCCTTGTGGGGCAGAAAGGGTCCCCAAGGCAAACTTCGGGCTCCCCTGGGGCTGCTCGAGGCAGGTTCTTCTCACCCTGCTTCTTGTTCCTGGGAAGAACAGACCGACCCCCCATGTGGCTCCAACCTCCTCAAGCTCAGGGAGCCGTGGAGAGCCAGGAGGTCTCCTCTGACCCTCCTCTTCCCCAGTTCAACCCCCTCCCCAGCTCCCTCAGCTGCTCCTCACAGCACTGGTGCTCCAGCCCCTTCCCCATCTCCATCCCCTCGGTGTCCTCCTGGGGATGGCAGCCCCACACTAGCCCCAGGGGCTGAGGAGCAGAACCGAGTTCCCCGCATTTCTGCAGCCACAAGCTCACTCCCCCTTCCCGGGTCATGGGCAGAGGGAGCCATCAGCTCCTTCCGAAGCCGTTTGCCCGTCGCCAAAACGCCAGAGCCAGCTGCTCCTCAGTGGCCCCATTGAAACCGTTTCCATCCCAGCTGGAGGGCGGCAGCAGGGCTGACTTCACTCCAAACCCCGGGTCCCAGGTCTCAGGCAGCATCATCCCCATCAGACCCCGTCGCTGCCGGAAGACCCCCAGCTCTGCGGATAAAGAGGAGCAGATGCTGCGTCGGGCGGCGGATTCGAGGTCGGTTCAGGTTGTTCTTCAAGTGAAGGTCTTCTTCCCCACTTCCAGGGCAAAGATCCTTCCACTGTTCAGCTTCGTGGGAAACTTCCGAGCAGAATAGGGAGCAGGGAGCAGAATAGGGTGGGGACTGACCTGCTGGAGAGCAGAAAGGGTCCTGGAGGTCCTGGTGGCCAGCAGGAGCCAGCAATGGGCACTGGTGGCCAAGAAGGCCACTGGCATCCTGGGGTGGATGGGAAGGGGGGCATTTAGTAGATGGAGAGAGGTTCTCCTGCCCCTCTACTCTGCCCTGGGGAGACCACAGCTGGAATCTGGTGGCCAGTTGTTGGCCCCTTAGCTCCAGAAGGGCCCAGAGCTGCTGGAGAGAGCCCAGCGCAGAGCCACAGGGGTGGTGGAGGGAGGGGAGCATCTCCCTGCTGAGGAGAGGCTGAGGGAGATGGGAGAGAAGGAGCCTGAGGGGTGACCCCATGGATGTTGATCAACGTGTGAAGGGTGGGTGTGAGGAGGATGGAGCCAGGCTCTGCTCAGGGGCACCCAGTGACAGGACGGAGCCGGCAGCAGCGGAGTGAGACTCTCCCACGGAACCCGCAGAGCATCTCCCTGCTGCCCCCTCGCCCGGCGCCTGGAGCAGCCGAGGCAGCAGCCGCAGCCGAGCCGGAGCCGGGCGATGCTTCACTACCTGTCGCTGGTCCTGACATCCCCATGGCAACCTCCTCCCCAGCCGAGGCACCGCGGAGCGCGGCGCGAGTGGGGTTTGCTCAGCGGGGAGGAGAGCTCGTGGGCTGCAGAAGACACTGGCCCATGTGTTCCTGACGGCCGGCGAGCGCGGAGCCAAGCGGTGGGCGGGCACCCCCCGCTCTGTTGGGGCTTCGGCAGGGCTCAGCCCCCCGGAGGGAGGCGAAATAAAGGGGGTGGAAGGAGCAACCCGCAGCAGCTGCCACGAGCCACCGCCTCAGTGTCGTCTGGCAGCAGGAGGAGCGAGGCTGGACCTGGCTCCCGGGACCCGGGCGGTGGCTGTGGGGTGGGAGAGGCAGCGATTGAGGGCGGGAGAAGGCTCAGGAGGGGTGGCCCTGCAGGCGAGCACCCCCGGCTGCTCTCTGCAGAGAAGGGGGCTGAGGGGAGCCCTCAGTGCTCTTTACTCGACGGGAGGGTGGAGGCAGGTGGGGGTCACCCCTTCAGGGGTTGGAACAGGCTGCCCAGGGAGATGGGGGAGTCGCCAGCCCTGGAGGGGTGCAAACCCTGAGTAGCTGTGGCCCTGGGGTTTAGTGGGCAGGGTGAGGCTGGAGTGGTGGTTGGACTGGATGAGCTGGGAGGTCTCCTCCAGGATGGTTCTCTGATTCTCCTCGAGCCCACAGAGTCCTGCAGGAGCCAGTGGGGGCCAGCTGGAGGCGACTGGGGCCGTACAGGTGGGTTCAGCTGTACAGGGGCTCGATGCTGGTTCCCTCCTGGTTTCCCAGGGTAAGGGGAGCTGGGGGTGACTCTGGACTCTGTCGGCAGCTGCTGGCAGGGCTGGCAGGCAGGAGGGATCAGCAAGGGTGTAGAGAGCTGGAGAAGGAGATGCAGAGCAGGGCAGGGAAGCAGGAGTTCAGGGGTTGTGTGGGATGGAGCAGGGGGATGGAGGAAAGGACCATCCAGGTGGCTGCAGGGAGCGAAGTTTCCCTTCTCCTTCCTCCAGTTTCGTTTGCGAAACAGCATCTTGCTGCTGCTGCCACTTTGGCAGAGAGGTGGCACCTCCTGCTGCCGGGAGATGAAAGGGTCTGGGAAGAGCTCAGTCTGCAAAACTGGGCTCTGGAAAGTGGGGGGACTGCTGGGATTGAGGTGTGGGTGTAGGAAAGGTCCACCCCGGCTGAGCCAGGCTGTGGAACTCGTTGGGTGGCTGGATGCTGCTCACCCCCGGGGGATTAAAGGGACCAGGCAGCCCCGGGGACCTGCACCCGGGGATCCTGGTTAACCTGATGAACGAGCTGTGGAGGCTGGAGAGCAGATGAAAGAGAAGGAGATGGCACAGGACTGCTGAGAGCGAAGCAGGAGCTCTCCTCCCTTCCTCTGCAGCCTCTCTGGGGCTGAGCCAGGAGCTCTGCCTGCAGGAGGGGAGAAGCTGGATCATGGGCTGACACCCCTCCCAGGACCAATGAACACAGCTGTTGGAGCTGCTGCACTTGGGGGCCAACGGGGGTCCAGGAAAGCAACCCAAGGGCTCACGCAGCAGGAGCTCCAGCAGCTGCACCACTGGTCCCTCAGTGCCAGAAGGACATGGCAGGGCTGGAGTGTCCAGCAAAGGGCGATGGAGATGGGGAAGGGGCTGGAGCACCAGTGTTCTGAGGAGCAGCTGAGGAAGTGGGGGAGTTGAACTGGAGAAGGGGAGACTCAGGGTGACCTTCTGGCTCTCCACAGCTCCCTGAGCTTGAGGAGGTTGGAGCCAGGTGGGGGCCAGTCTCTTCTCCCCAGGAACAATAGGTAGGACAAGAGGAACTGGCCTCAAGTTGCCCCAGGGGAGGGTGAGCTTGGCCCTGAGGAGCACTTTCTGCCCCACAGGCTGTCCAGGGCAGGGGGGCAGTCCCCGTGTCTGGAGGGGTTGCAGAGCCCTGGAGCTGTGGGGTGAGGGACAGGGGTCGGTGGGGCCCTGCTAGAGCTGGGGGAGCAGTTGGACCTGATGAACTTAAGGGGCTTTTCCAGCCCTTCCTAGTCTGTGGCCTGTGGTGAGGGAGTCCCTGTGGCAGCACGAGGGAGCCCCTGGAAGGGCAGGTTCTGCAGGATACGGGGGGTAGGGGCTGCTGCCAGCCTGCACCCTCCCTCCCGCAGGTCCCTGCACCATGAGCGCGGCCGAAGATGCCAAGTGGCTGCGGTGGGTGACGAAGCAGTTCAGGAGCATCGCTGGGGAGGACAAAGAAATCACCCTGGAGGGGTTCAAAGCTGCTCTGCAAGTGAAGGAGGTGAGAGCTGCCGCGGGCTCCCTTCCTCCAGAGGCTGAGCTGGGGTCTCCTCTTGGGCTTGGAGATGACTGAGCTCACAAATACGGTGTGGGGGAGCAGGAAGGAGAACCGTGGTGGTGCTCTGCTTCCTCAGGAGAGGAAACCAAGGGTTCACTGTCTGCAGTGCTCAGAGATAGATGTGGTCCTTCCATCGTCTGTCCATCCATCTGTGGTCCATCCATCCACGGTTTATCCATCTATTCATGGTCTACCCATCCATCCATGGTCTGTCCATCCACAGTTGACCTTTGAACAGCCAATATTCCTTCTCAGGTTCCCCCACCCCATCCCATCCCTTCCCACCCCCCAGGGCTCCCTCCCTTCCCTGAGCAGCACAGAGCAGCCTTTGCTCCTCCCTCCTGGTTTTGGGGGGTCTCTGTGAGTGTTGCTGGGCAATTCCCATCGCTGGTGGGGAAACCCATGTGTGCAGGGTCAGGATGGGGCTGGTGGTGGGAATCCCACCCCTTTTGTCCCCCTCTCCTCAGTCCTTCTTCGCCGAGAGGTTCTTCGCGCTGTTTGACACGGACGGGAGTGGGACCATCAGTCTGGAGGAGTTGCTGAGCGCCCTGCACCTGCTCGTGCACGGGAGTGAGGTGGACAAGCTGAGGTTCCTCTTCCAGGTCTATGATGTGGATGGTAAGATGAGGAAGAGCAGGTCCACTGCCCCTTTTCTGGAGTGAAGCTGTGGGTTGCAGGGAAGCAGCAGTGTCCTCAGGACATCTGAGCTGCTTTCTTGGGTGGTGGAGCAGGTGGGTCTCCATGGCTGAATCTTCACTGAAGGTGCCTGTCCATCCCAACAGCCCATGAGGTCACCTTCTTGTCTTCCACTCATGAGTTTGTGGATTTGTCACGGAGTCACGGGCGGGTTGGGTGGAAGGGACCGTCCCAGCTCCTCCTGGGCCACCCCCTGCCCTGAGCAGGGCCATCCCCAGCCAGAGCAGGTGCTCAGACCCCTAGGGCCAACCTGCCCAAGGGCTGGTCGTGGATGGGGCTTCCCCCGCCTCTCGGGGCACCCAGGGCCGGGCTCGGTGGCAGTGCCCGGACGTTCGGGGTCACGGCAGCCGCTCACCCCGCAGGCAGCGGCTCCATCGACCCCGGGGAGCTGCGCGCGGTGCTGCGGTGCTGCCTGCGCGAGAGCTGCATCGCCCTGCCCGAGGGGCGCCTGGCCAGCCTGGCCTCGGCCCTGCTCGAGGCCGCCGACACCGACCGCAGCGGCGCCATCACCTTCGAGGAGCTCCGGGCGGAGCTGGAGGCCTTCCCCGAGCTCCTGGACAACCTGACCATCAGGTAGCCGTGCTGGTGGCACCCGCCGGCGGCCCCGTGGGGCTAGGGGATCCCCTCAAGCACCTTCTGCCTTCTACATGGAGGGGACAGTGTGGGATCCCCACTGTCACGGGTGACCCAGACCTTGAGGTGCTTGGGAGGCACCAGGAGCAACTTGGGCACCCTGTGGTGCCGGGCTGGGTGCTGGGCTGGTGCTGAGACTTGTGCTGGGACGGGTGCTGGGATGGTGCTGGGACGGGTGCTGGGCTGGGTGGTGGGATGGTGCTGGGCTGGGTGGTGGGATGGTGCTGGGCTGGGTGGTGGGATGGTGCTGGGATGATGCTGCAATGGGTGCTGGGATGCTGTAGGATGGGTGCTGGGATGCTGCCACCCCGGGAGCAGAGCTTGGCCACAGGGCCTGCAGACGAGGATCCAGGGTCCCTCTGCCCCCAGCGCCGCCAGCTGGCTGAAGCCCCCTCCACCCGCCAAGAGGAGCCGCCGCCCGCGGTACCTGACCCGGGCATACTGGCACAACCAGCGTGGCAACCTCGCCTTCCTGGGGGGCTACGCTGCCCTCAACCTCCTGCTTTTCACCTTGGCTGCCCTGCGGCACGCTGGCCTCGGCGTGTGGCTGCTGGTGGCCCGGGGCTGCGGGCAGTGCCTCAACTTCAACTGTGCCTTCCTCGCAGTGAGTGCCGGGTCCCAAGGGGTGCTGGGCTCGGGGAGGGAGGGGGCTGAGGGACCAGGCCCTGGCTGAGCCCCTGCGGCACCTCAAATTGTCCCCTGGTGTCACTGATCGACCCCTACAAAACCCCTGACTGACCCCCAATGTCTCTGAGTGCCCCCAGCATCCCTGACTGACCCCCAACACCTCTGATTGACCCCCAACGTCTCCAAATGCCCCCAGCATCCCTGACCCCCAGCATCCCTGACTGACCCCCAACACCTCTGATTGACCCCCAACGTCTCCAAATGCCCCCAGCATCCCTGACCCCCAGCATCCCTGACTGACCCCCAACACCTCTGATTGACCCCCAACGTCTCCAAATGCCCCCAGCATCCCTGACCCCCAGCATCCCTGACTGACCCCCAACACCTCTGACTGACCCCCAACGTCTCCAAGTGCCCCCAGCATGCCTGGCTGACCCCATTGCCCTCTCTCGAGGTGCTGATGCTGCGGCGGTGCCTGACCTGGCTGCGAGCCACCCCCGTGGCCAAAGTCTTGCTGCTGGACCAGCATGTTGTTTTCCACCAGCTGGTGGGCTACGTGGTGCTGGTGCTGGCAGCCGCCCACACCGGTGCCCACATCGCCAACTTCAGTGAGTAGCAGCTCCTGGGTAGGGTCCCCCTCCTCCAGTCTGTCGCCGAGGTGGGGAATGCCCCGGGGTGCAGGGGGTGTCACCCACGACTCATCCCGATTTTGGGGTGAAAAGCTGCAGGGGTTGGGACTGAGACCCAGGAGGAGATGATCGTGTCCCAGGGGGATGCAGATACCCCAGGGAAGGGATGTGGGTGCCCCGGGAGTGATGCAGATGTCCTGGGGGTGGGTGCAGATGCCCAGGGAAGGGATGCAGATGCCCCCAGGAGTGCTGCAGATACCCTGGATGCGGATGTAGATGTCTCCAGGAAGGGATGCTCACGCCTTGGGGGATGAGTTTATCCCCGGTAGGTGCAGACACCCCAGGCTGGGGACAGCTGTGTCTCGGGGTGGGGGGATGCCCATGGCCAAGGGAAGGGGGGCACCAAGTGCCCCCGGCCAGAGGGGCTGCGGGGCTGCAGGCAGAGGGGTGCTCGGTGCCTCACGGTCTGTGCAGTCTGTGATCCCCCTCTAGTGGCACCGTGGCCGGGCAGCCGCGGGCTCCTCAGGCAGTCTGCGCCCCGTTGCCCCGGCTCCAGAGCCCCCTGCACCCCAGAGCCCCCCTCACCCCACAGCAGGGTGCTCCTGGGGCAAAGAGCCCTCTCCTTGCGACAACCCTAAACCCAAGACCAGGATCTGGAGAGGAGAGCGGCTCCGTTTTCTGAGGTGTCACAGAGTCGTCAGGGCTGGAAAAGACCTTCAAGGTCAGAGCTGGGGCTGTTCAGCCTGGAGAGGAGAAGGCTCTGGGGGGACCTTCTAGGGACCTTCCACCCCCAGCTCCCCCATCAGACTTGGCCGGTCGGAGAAGGACCAGCTGGCACCAGTAGGGTGGGTGCAGCAGGGCTGGGGTGCAGCCTGGGTGGGTGCTGGGGGTGCCCCGTGGCCCACCCCAGCCGTGTGTGTGCCCAGGCAGGTTGTCCCAGCAGGACGGGCGCCCTGCCCTGGCCGAGTACCTGCTGTGGCCCCGTCCCGGCGCGGGGGGCCTGGGGGGCAGCGCCCCACAGACGGGGCTGGCGCTGCAGGCGCTGCTGCTCGTCATGGCCACCTTCTCCAGCCCCTGCGTGCGGCGCAGCGGCCACTTCGAGGTGGGTCCTGGCCGCTGGGTGCCGCCCCGCGGGTCGGGGGGAGCCCGCCAGCCCCCGGGCACCTCCCTTGGGCACCTCCCCGCTCCCCAGCTTTAGGGGCTCGGGGTCTCTTCACTTGGGCTGGGGCTGTCCTGGCACAGCCAGCGCCACCCAGCTCACGCTGCCGTGCCCCCTGCAGCTCTTCTACTGGACCCACCTCTCCTACCTCGGCGTCTGGGCCCTCCTCCTCCTCCACGGTCCCCATTTCTGGAGCTGGTTTGTGGTCCCTGGTGGCCTCTTCGTGCTGGAGAAGGCGCTGGGCTCGGCCTGGTGCCGTGCCGGGGCGCTGCGCATCGTGGAGGCCAACCTGCTGCCCTCCAAGGTCCCTGCCCACGGGGGCCTCCCTGGTCCTCCCTCCTCCCCGCCGCTGCTCTCCGCTCCCGAGAGCCGCACGGCCCAGCCTCCCCAGCCTCCTTCTCCTCCAGGTGACCCACCTTGTCATCGAGAGACCGCAGGGCTTCCACTACAGGCCTGGAGACTACATCTACCTCAACATCCCGGCCATCGCCACCTACGAGTGGCACCCCTTCAGCATCAGCAGTGCGCCCGAGCAGCAAGGTGATGCCACCCCGCCTTGGCTCGCCTCACCATGGCCTGTGGTGCCACTGGGACGGTGTCTTCCGCCACTGGGATGGTGTTTGGCTTACTGGGTTGACATTTTGGACCACTGGGGTGGTGTTTGGCATCACTGGGATGGTGTTTTGGACCACTGGGGTGGTGTTTGGCATCACTGGGATGATGTTTGCCCCTCCTGAGCCCCATCTGGGTGGTTGGGTCACCACTAAGGGTTGTGCTCACCGAGTCAACACCTGCTGCAGCCCAGGGCTGGTGTGAGGGGTGTCGCTGAGGGTGCTGCTGGTTCCCTGAGGCTGGAGCTGTGTGGTGCTGGGGCTGTGGGGGAGTTCCTTCCACTCACCCACTGCTCCACCTCATCCCACAGACACCCTCTGGCTGCACATCAGGTCACAGGGCCAGTGGACCAACAAGCTCTATGAGTATTTCCAACAGCTGAAACCAGTCAGCCCAGAGCTGGACCCACTGAGCAGGAGCCTGAGGGACAGGAGATGCCAGCAGTGGGCTCAGGTTGGTGGGGATGGGGCTCAGGTTGGTGGGGAAGGGGTCAGCTCTTGGCAGACAGAGCTCAGACCTTCACCTGTGGCTGGCTGGTAGCCATCTGGAGGTGATGGCTCTGCCCCACAGCCTGTCTGTGGGTCTTTCAAGCCAATGTCCTCACCCTGGCTCTGTCCAGTTGGTCTGTCCGTGGCCTGCAAAGGACTGAGGACAGGTCCTGGCTGGTTGCTCTCCGAGTGTCTCCCTCCAGGGTCACTCCAGTTTCCAGAGCCAGGCTGGGCGCTGGGGTGCCACCCACGTGTCCCACCCGGGCACTGAGGCCAGCTGACACAAGTGCTCTCGGCCTCGGGCTTCCAGGAGGGTCTTTGCAGCAGAGCTGGCTCCGTCGGGGGATGCGTGGCCACCGATGAGGATGGGGCTGTCGAGTTGACATCCTACAGAGCAGCGGGTGCTGCTGCTGCAGCTGGGGAGAGCCCACCCATGGAGGGGGTGAGCAGCATCCTCACCTTCACCGGGACCCCAGACCCTGTCGGGCGCTGGGGCAGAGGGGTGGGTCGGGGTTCCGATTAGAGGAACCGCCTGGAGAGAGGAGAGACTGGCCCAGGAGCTCCTCAGCAGCCCTGCTCCCACCATCACCCCCAGTTTGTGTGGTGACTGGGGTCACTGGCTGCGTAACCAACCCTCAGACTGGTTGTGATCCAGGGAGCACCGTCAGGTGGTGGTTCCTGGGGCTGGACGCGCTGGTCCCGTGGGGCTGGGCTTGGCTTGAGCAGCACCCTGGCTCCGACCCCTCCTGGAAGTGTGGGTGCAACTGGGCAAACTGGGGAAAACCCACTCGGGTCAGATTGAGGTGTCGCCGAGGGCCCAGCGGCGGGGAGGAGGCGGGTGGTCACTGCTCCCTTCACCTTGCAGGTGTCTGCTGGCCCCACCAAGACCCACCGGCGCTGCAGCATCAAGGTAGGGGATGCCCGGTCCTTCCCCAGCTCTGAGGAGTGGGGCTGTGCTCCGCACCCCCGGGGGGACCCGCGGGCGTGTCCCTGTGGTGCTGGGGGCTGATGCTCTCCCTGCCCTGCTGGAGGGCTTCGTCCTCCTGCCCACCCCGCCCTCCTCTACCTTTGCTCTCATCAGTCCCCCCCGAAGAGCCCAAACCCTGCCCCTGCCCCCGAGGGCTGTCGCCCCTTATCCCTGACCCCCGCAGTGTCACCTCGACGGTCCCTACGGGGCGCCGACGCGGAGGATCTTCGCGGCGGAGCAGGCTGTGCTCATCGGCGCCGGCATCGGCATCACCCCCTTCGCCTCCATCCTGCAGAGCATCATGCACAGGTCGGTGCTGCCGCGGCGCCTCGGGCCGGGCTCGCCAGCAGCCCCCGGGACGAGCTCCGACGGGCACGGGGCGGGATGGGCGCCGGGCTGGATCCACCTCCGGCGGACGGGATGAGCTCCGTGGGGCAGCAGCCTCTGCCCCCTCTCCAGCCCCCCCGGGCTGTGGTGCCCACCACGGGGCAGGGCATGACCCCCGCTCGGGGTCCGCTGGCCCCCGAGGGCTGTGGGGCAGCCGGGGCTCTGTCTCCCTGGGCAGGTACCGCCGGCGGAGGCAGAGCTGCCCCCGCTGCCACCACTCGTGGTGCGAGGAGCTGCGGGGTGAGAAGATGGCGCTCCGGAAGGTAGGAGCTGGCGGAAGGGGTGGCAGGACCCTGGGGCGGGGGGCAGGCGCCTGGACGGGAGGGGTGGGCGCCTGGGCTTGGCTGCTGCGCCCCTGCCAGCCCCGGCGCCCTGGTGCTGCAGGTTGACTTCATCTGGATAAACCGGGACCAGAAGCACTTTGAGTGGTTCCTCAGCCTCCTCGCGAAGCTGGAGATGGAGCAGGTGGAGCAGGAGCCGGGAGGTGAGTGGGAGGCAGGGGCCAGGGGCGCCCAACCCTCTGCCGCCAGGTCTACCCGGGGCACGGGGGCAGACGTGGGGCTGGATCCCCCCGTGTGCAGCCGGGCTCCCCTCGCTGGCCCAGGGCGCTTCCTGGAGCTGCACCTGTACATGACGTCGGCTCTCAGCAAGAACGACGTGAAGGCCACCGGGCTGCAGATGGCCCTGGACCTCTTGGCCGCCAAGGAGCAGAAGGACTCCATCACGGGGCTGCGGACCAGGACCCAGCCCGGCCGCCCCGACTGGAGCAAGGTGGGGCTTGGCGCTGCCCCGTCACCCGAGGGAGCAGTGGTCCCCAGACCTGCTCCTTCAGGGGGCACCGCGGGGCAGCGGGAGGAGGCACTGGGGTGTCCTTCCTGTGGGTGCCGTGGGGGCACGGGGCGGTGGTGCCAGGCGTGGTGTAGGACAGGGCTGTGCCACCACGGCCCCTTCTCCTTCGGCCCCAGGTGTTTGCGAAGGTGGCAGAGGAGCAGAGAGGGAAGGTCCAGGTCTTCTTCTGCGGCTCGCCGGCGCTGGCCAAGGTGGTCCGGGCATACTGCGAGCCCTTCGGCTTCCGCTTCTTCCAGGAAAGCTTCTGACCCACAGGCCTCTCCCCACTGCCTGCCCCCCGTGTGGAGGGAACGGGCTCCTGGAGCCATGGGGGGTATCCTGGAGAGTCCCAGAACATGTTGGGATGGGGGAACATTGTCCTTCAGGACTTCGGGATGGAGGGGACCTTGTGGGGCTTTGCAGTGATGGGATGGGATCCTGGAGCACTTCGGGATGGAGGGGCTGGGGTCCTGGAGCTTTTTGGGATGGAAGGGATGGGGTCCTGCATCACTTTGGGATGGAGCCCTTTGGGTGATGGAGGGGACAAGTGTCCTCCGTCACCCTGCAGGGCTCTGGGTTGGAGGAGCTTGTCCTGGAGCCCTTTGGAGGGCTTTGGGGCAGAGGGGGACTGTGTCTTGGGGCACCTTGCAGGGCTTTGGGATGGAGCCCCTTGGGGTCCGTGTCCTCCATTGCCTCACGGGACTATGGGATGGGGGGGTCAGGGTCCCAGAGCCCTCGGGGTGCCAGCAGGGTCCCGCAGCCCAGCAGGTCGGTGCCCACAGGAGGGCACTGCAGACTCGGGAACCGCGGCTGGGCCAGGGCTGCACTTGGACCCCCCCAACCCCCTGCCCAGGGACAGACCCCCCTGTCCCACCCCGCCCCATCCCAGCTCTGGTTTGCAGGTTCCGCCTCTTTCTGCACCACAAACCCAGCCGTTTGGGGAGCAGAGGGGGTCCAGCACAACCCGCCCTCCTGGGGGTGGTGGTGGGATGGGGTGACCTCCTTGTCCCTAGTGCCAGCAGGGGACTGGGCTGCTGCAGCCCTACCAGCAGAGAACCCCGAAGCGGGACAAGCACCCTCCTTCTTCCGGGGTTCTTGCGACCCCAGTGAGCTGCTGCATGAGCTGCAGGGGGGTGGCACCCAGGATCCCAGCACCCTGCTGCCAGCCCAACCCACCAGCCACATCCCAGCCCTGGGACCCCCAACCTTATCCCTCAGCTGCTGTGGGAGGTGGGGAGGAGCTCTGGCTTCAGACTGCACCGTCAGGTAGGAGAAATCATCTGCTGTGGGGCCGGGACACAACCCCCATGGCCAAACCTGCCTCCCACTGGTGGGTGGGCTTGGGGTCACATCCAGGGACAGAGCTGCCCCATCGGGATCCTGTTGCCCTGGGGGTTGTGTCCAGGGATGGGTGGGTGGGTGGAGAGTCACCACCGAGACCCTGTTGCCCTGCAATTGACCGTGTCCAGGCTCGGGTGGGTGGATGGATGGGTGGGTGGAGGCACCACAGAGCTCCCGGTGCCCCATGGACACACAGCAATGAGGTGAAGATCCCACAATCAAGTGTTAAGTTTTCTTGACCCCAGCACTGGCTCCTCAGCTGAGGTGGGAAGTAAAAAGGGGGATCCCCATCCCTCTCTGTCCCACCACATCCCTCTGACGGACCCTCTGCTCAGGGTCTCAGACTCTGCTCTGAGTCTCTCCTCAGCTCAGCTCTCTTCCGGGCTCTGGATGAGAAGACCAGACCCTTTGGTGGACACTGATGGGGTCTGGATGTGACCCCAAACCCCACTGGGGCATCACCACGGTGGCGGCCCGTGTGCCATCCCCCATGGAATCACTGACTGGGCTGGGCTGGAAGGGACCTTCTGAAGTCCTTCAGGGGCCCCTTTAAAGGCCCTTTAAGGTTGGTCGCCCAGTCCAACCCCTCCCCAGTTAAGGAAGGGGGTTCTTTCCCTTTGGGGGGATGATGGAAGGTCCCGGTGGCCACATCCACGGGGAAATCGAGGTGGGGCTTGCAGGGAGCTAAACCCCGCCCTGTGGTGGTTTAGGGATCCTTTTCCCAGACCCATCCCAGGGGAGAAAAAGGAAGGGAGAAGACGTGGTGGCTGCATGTGGCAGCATCACGAGGCCGAGGAAGACGCTCCTCTCCATCACGGAGGAGAGTTAATTACAGCTCCCCGCTCGCAGCAGTCACAGCCCCAGTGAACCGTGACGCGGCTGCTGCTGATCGTTCCGCAGCCCCGGAGCTCACGACATGAAGGGGATCAGCCCTGTCTTGGAGCATCGGGGCCTCGGAACCGAGGGCTGGGCGGGGATGCCCCCGGGTCAGGGTCGGGATGCGGGGCAGACCCGCCCCATGAGGTGCAGGAGGGCTTTTGGAGCCGCCCCGGAGCAAGGTCACGGCTGACATGAGCAGCGCGGAGCCGCTCACGTCCCCGCGATGAAAAATTAATGCACTTCTTCCCCTCTCCATCCGCAGCGGCTCCGTCAGCTGCCACTTCCCACCCCCGCTCTCCTCCCCGCATCTCCGGCTCGTCGGATGTTTCCTCCCGGATCGGAGGGAATAAATGATTCAGAAGATGGAGGAGCGGGGGGGGCGGGATTGATGCTGCTCAGGGCCGGG
>VXBP01006052.1:408-24830 GCA_013400115.1 Rhinopomastus cyanomelas | reverse complement strand
AACCCCTAACATCCTATGATCCTATGATCCTAGGGGAATGTAGCAAAGCTGGAGATGAGTAGATTTAGAGTGGATGTGAGGAGGAAGTTCTTACCCGTGAGAGTGGTAAAGGCCTGGAATGGGTTGCCCAGGGAGGTGGTTGGGGCCCCATCCCCGGAGGTGTTTAAGGCCAGGCTGGATGAGGCTCTGGCCAGCCTGGTCTAGGGTGGGGTGTCCCTACCTGTGCTGGGGGTGTTGGAACTGGGTGATGATTCCTTCCTACCCTGAGTGACTCTGATCCCATGGCTTCTCCAGTGAGGTGAGCCTGCTGTGGCAGGGGGATTGGACTAGATGATCTTTTGAGGTCCCTTCCAATCCCTTATGATTCCATGATTCTATTCTATGACTCTAGGTGCTGGTTCTCCACCTGGGGCGTTTGGATCTGTGTGGAGTGTGCATCTACTTTCAGATTGCTTGGGAAACACTTTTTAAAACACCCAGAGTACTCTGTGTTTGATAAAAGTCATGTATTTAAAAAAAGGGTTTGCATTGGGGACCAGCAGAATCTTAACCCTGAACATCACTGAAGTGCATGGCATTCAGACTTTACCACTTAGTACATTTGAGGTATTTATTGAAACAGCTCTTAAATCAGCAGTAAAATGCTGATTTTGAAAAACTATTATTGTTTTGTAGTGAATTAGACCTATTTAGCAGCTCTGTTAGGGATGAAGACAAAAAGTGCTTTAAAATACCATTGAGGGTGGGGCAGAAATTGAGCAAATTGAAAGTTCTGACTTAAATCTGCCGCAGACAGAGGTGCACCTTCTAATGAATCACCTATGATCCATTGTTGGGAGTCAGAACCTCTATAAATCTTTACCAATCACAAATTATTTGTTTATTTTAGTTGCTCTTGTACAGCTTATTTAAAAAAAATTAAATCTCAGATCATTCAAGTACTGTAGAAAAATTTTTATTATTAGTTGACAGATTGATCTCTCAATAGGATATTATAAAAAATCTTTGTTTACATCCCTTTTCCACTGCTTCTAACTCTTAGCGAAACTCAGGAAATGTTTAGAATTAACCATTTTTTTATTTCTAAGACAAATTGCAGTTTGGGTTATTTTCACCAAATGTGATAGAATTTAGCACTTCTACAGAACCTGAGGCAGCACTGGAGGAGTGGGTTACCTTGATGTTACCACAGAATCACAGAACATCAGGGACTGGAAAGGACTTTGAACGTTCATCTAGTCCAATCCCCTCTGCCAGAGCAGGATCCCCTAGATCAAGTTGGACACAAACATATCCAGGAGGTTTTTAAGTATCTTCAGAGAAGGAGACTCCATAACCCCTCAAGCGCAGCATGTTTCAGTGCTCTGTCACCCTCACTGGGAAAAAGATTTTTCTCATATTGAAGTGGAACCTGCTATGTTCTAGCTCACACCCATTGCTTCTTGTCCTGCCATTGGATGTCACTGAGCATAGCCTGGCTCCATTCTCCTGACAGATATCCTTCAAGTATTTATCAACATTAATGAAGTCACTCACAGAATCACAGAATCACAGAACATTAGGGATTGGAAGCAACCTCGAAAGATCATCCAGTGCAACTCCCCACCACAGCAGGATCACCTAGACCAAGTCCAGGTGGGTTTTAAATGTCTCCAGAGAAGAAGACTCCACAAACCCCTCCAGGCAGCCTCCTCCAGCGCCCCATCACACTCACTGGGAAGAAGTTATAGAATCACAGAAACAGTCAGGGTTGAAAGGGACCACAGGATCATCCAGTTCCAACTCCCTTGCCATGGGCAGGAACACCCCACCCCAGATCAGGCTGTCCAGGGTCTCATCCAACCTGGCCTTAAACACCTCCAGGGATGGGGCTTCCACCACCTTCTTCACTGAGAGAGTCATTGGCCACTGGAATGGCCTGCCCAGGGAGGTGGTGGAGTCGCCAACTCTGGAGCTGTTCAAGGCACGATTGGACGTGGCACTTGGTGCCATGGTCTAGCCTTGAGCTCTGTGGTGACAGGTTGGACTTGATGATCTATGAGGTCTCTTCCAACCTTGGTAATAAAAATAAAAATTGAAAAAAAAAAAAAGTTCCTAATGGCATATTTGAATTCTTGATTCAAGCATTAAATATTTCAATGTTAGTTGCAGTACACTAGAACTGTGTTTCCACCTGACTTATCCTTCCTGGGCANTACACTAGAACTGTGTTTCCACCTGAATTATCCTTCCTGGGCAACACATTCCAGGCTGTCACCACTCTCACGCTGAAGAACTTCCTCCTCACATCCACTCTAAATCTAGCCATCTCCAGCTTTGCTTCATTCCCACTAGTCTTGTCGCTACCTGACATCCTAAAAGCACCTCCCCAGCCTTTTGTAGGTCCCCTTCAGATACTAAAAGGCCACAATAAGGTCACCTCGGAGCCTCCTCTTCTCCGGACTGAACAGCTCCAGATCTCTCAGTCTGGCCCTCAGTCTCGTTTTTTCCAAGCTAAAGGGACCAAACTCCCTCAACATCTCCTCATCAGGGACACATTCCTCTCCCTTCATCATCTTTGTGTCTCTGTGCTGGACTCTCTCAAGAAGTTCTGTGTCCTTCTGGAATGGAGGAGCCCAGAACTGGACACAGTAATGCAGATGTGGTCTCAGCAGGATGGAATACAGGGGGAGGAGTACACCTCTTGATCTGCTAATCACCCCCTTTCTGATCCACCCCAGGGTGCCCCATAGGATCCTTATTTATTTTCTTTTACACCACTGAAAGGATCTTTCAGTTCCTTTTTTTTTAAAAAAAACAAAAAACAACTGAGCTCAGTAAACAGCTCAGAAATCCACAGTTGCAGATAAGAAATGCATTATTTTGGAAATGTTAATACTATGAAAACTCTTTCTGTAGGAACATTTTAAAAGATCTTCAACTACATCCTGGCAAAAAATGATTTATTAGGGATCATTACCTGATTTTTTATCTAAGCAGAAAAACCATTTCAGTAGTTAGTTGCTCTATTCATTCATCAGCACATAACAACACCTGAACTTTTGGTCTTCTTGTGCTCAGGAGGAGACACTATTAATTTTATTATTACTGCCATCCTATATAGTTGTCACACTCAAACAGAACATCTGAAGATGCACACTAAATTAGCCACTGACAGTTAAGTGTTTCTTTATATGGTGGGTATGGAGAGCAGCAGCTGGATTTACGAAAGTATTGTGGCACTCAAGACAGCTAGAAATGAGTTTGTGAAGGTACAGAGCAAAACCTTTCATCCCTGTAGCAAAACCTGTAGATGCTTTTGCTCCACAAGTACCTTAGATTCAAGACAGAATCCTTCTCTTGTCTGATTTTTTTTCTTATCTCCTGCATGCAGAAGAGCTGAGTTTAGTAGGCAGAGCTGAGGCGCTGAGGCAAGACTTACTAAGTCTGCTTTGTAGATTCATGGGAATCTAAGGCTGGAAGGCACCTCAAGAGGTAACATAGGATATCTAAATGAAGATAAGAATTTACTTCTGGTTTTTCTAACAGGATCTCTTTTGTATATCAGATCATGCTTACAAGCACCAGAATGGTGTTCACACAGTCATAAAATCATATAATTCTTTAGGTTGGAAAAGACCTTTAAGATCGTTGAGTCCAACCATGAACCCAACTGTCCCAAGTCCACCATTAAACTCTGTCCCTAAGCTCCAAATCTACACGATTGTGAAACACATTCAGAGATAGTGATTCAATCCCTTCCCTGGGCAGCTTTTTCCAAGGGCTGATGACTTTTTCCAAGAAGAAGCTTTTCCTAATGTCCAAACTAATCTTCCTCTGGTGCAACTTGATTCACTTGATTCAACTGGATATTAGTCTCTTAGTCTTTTCTGGACAGCCACATTCTATAGTAGGTTCTGCTTGAGTAAATTCAAATGCACATTTTTGGGGACTTTATTAGTCAACAAGATACAGCTTATTCTGGTGCAAGCAGACTTAATCCTACTGTGCTAAATTCCTTTCCTTTGCTGGAGAAAACTCACCACACTTGTTTTCCTTCAGTACAAAATGAAAAGAATCTGGTGACACTAGGCCTGACCCATCAAAGATGAGAACCTGGTACCATCTGTCTGAAAGGATATTGTACATATTTCTCAAAGGACATTGTAGACACTGTAGAGATGTTGATGCTGGTCTTTCCTCACAGGTAATTAGTGACAGAACCAGAGGAAAGGTTTCAACCTCCAACAGGATAGGTTTAGATTGGACATCAGGCAAAAATTCTTCACAGAAAGAGTGGTCAGGCACTGGAATGGGCTGCCCAAGGTGGTGGTTGTGTCCACTTTCTGGATGAGTTTAAAAGACGCTTAGATATAGTGCTGGGGGACCTGGCTGAAGGGTGAACTTGTAGTGTTGATGGTGACTCAATGATTGCAAGGGTCTTTTCCAATCTGAATGATTCTATGAGTCTATAATCTCTAAAATATATTTAAAATGTTTTTATACTTTTTGTTTTGATGCAAAAGCTAATTTTTTTATAGCAGAAGTGAACATAAAGAATGTTGGGGGCCCAAATCAAAGGAGAAAAGTGAAAGCATCACTAGGGGTAATTTCTGATCCCTGTGTATGAGGCATTTAAGGCCAGGCTGGATGAGGCTCTGGGCAGCCTGATCTAGGGTCAGGTGTCCCTGTCCATGTCAAGGGAGTTGGAACTGGATGATCCTGTGGTCTCTTCTAACCCTGAATGACTCTGTTACTTCGTCTAGGTGATCCTGCTGTGGCAGGAGGATTGGACTAGGTGATCTTTCGAGGTCCCTTCCAATCCCTAATGATTCTATGATTCTATGTGTGTATAAGTGATGAATACCAGAACAGCTATTTTGATATGAGCACAGCCTTCCTACTTCCAAGAGGGAGCAAACAGGCTCTCTGTTTTCCCCCTTCTTCTATGCACAGTCTATATGACAGATTAGTTCAGACACAAGAACTATGCTTTCCTTAGTGTGTGGTCCATGACAATTATTGCTCCTGGCACAAGAGGAAAAAGGAGAAGGACTTATTGAAGGTTTTTCCATCCCAAAATACAGTATGCACACTTGTCACAAGTGGCTGAATGAGGTTGCTGCCTTTTGGTTTGTCACAATGACTTTTTGAAACATTTTATAATTCATTTTGCATGTATTGCTTTCTAATGAACCCATGTCATGCATTGCAATGGAAGCAATAAATAGAAGACGAATGGCAATTAATAGCAAATTGTTAGTCAAATTAGTACACTTTGGAAAATTCTGCACCCCTTTTTTTTTTAATAATCACACAGCTAGCCCCCTGTAACTTTAATTGTACATTTGAAGGTGCACCATAATAGCATCCAAGGGGCCTTTTTCAACACACATTGAAATCCTGTTGCCATTTAAAACTGAATCCCTGAAGAGTTCATTTGAAATTGTTTTACTTTGATAATGGCTTTATTAATGTGGTCTCTGTGGACTTGAAATGAGATTGTTTGACCATTGTAATGTGGTTTTCATAGGCTTGCAGTAAAATAATTTACTCTTGTAATGTGGTTTCCATAAGCTTGTGCTAAAATCATTTCCCTCTGGCAATGGCATTCTCATGGATATTCGCTTCAACAGTTTTGTGCTCAAACTGGTGCAATGGGCAGCCTTGTGGTAAAGGACTCAGGATACAGGGTAGTGTGGCTGTTGCTAAATCTGCTGTGTAAGACAAAGCCTTTGACATGAAGATAATACCCAGCACCACATTTTGCCTAGTTTCATCAGTTTTATTCCTTAACCACTTCTCTATTTCCCTGGTCTTACTCCACTCAACTTAATCAGGATAGTTCTGACTTCATAAATCCCCATCTAAATAGTTCTAATGTTTCAGTCGCTCCTGATTCTCAGGAAAAAGGTAAGAGAGACTTAGTCACAGTAAATTTTCCAGCAGAGGTGATTCCCAGGTCAATTTTTTGACACTCTAAGGCAATACAGGGGAGTTCTGAGATATTTGCAAAAGAAACAAAATTACCATGTCTCTACAGGGTCATCTTCCATTCAAAAGTGAGAGTGGAGAATAGCTCTGTTCTTTGTTATTCATAATACACCCTGCAAATCATGATCCATAGGAGAGTAACAGAAATGGGTTGTACCCAGGCTTTCTCTGGTTGCAGAAAAATTCACACTGGAAATGTCAGATGTATCAGTAGTGATTTTACATCTTTCAGATATACACAGAGAGAGAGATTATTTGAATGCTTATTCTCCCTTTCCCTCACTCCCAGATGCTTGTAGTACCTGTCTCACAGCCACTAAAAAAAATACATTTCAGGAGTATTTTGGGAGGAATTATCTTGAGACAGTTCATTTCCTTCTCAGAGAACTGACTGTACTCCTATTGATATAAGAAGCCAAGTGAAATTATTCCCATTATGCCTCAAGCCATTCAGGAGATGGCCTGTCTGAGATAGGGCCAGAAGGCCAATCATGTTCTGGGCTGCATCAAAAGAACTGTGGCCAGCAGATCAGGAGAAGAGATGCTGACCCTCTACTCTGCCCCAGTGAGACCTCACCTGGAGTATTGTGCCCAGGTCTGGAGCCCCCAGCACAAGAAGGATGTAGACAGATTGAAGCACCACTACAGAGGAGGAGGGCGACTACAATTATCAGGGGAATGGAGCATCTCTCATATGAGGACAGGCTGAGAGAGTTGGGACTGTTCAGCCTGAAGAAAAGAAAGCTCTTGGGGGACTTTCTTTTGACCTGAGGGAAGCCTACATGAAGACAAGGGAAGGTCATTTCAAGAGGGTATGTATGGACAGGAAAATGAGCAATAGGTTCAATCTGGGAAGGATAGATTTAGGCTGGATACTAGAAACAAGTTCATTGTGAGGGTGGTTGATGACTGCAATGGGCTGCGTGGGGAGGCAGTGGAAGCCCCATCCCTGGAGTCATTTAAGGTCAGGCCTGCTGATGCTCTGAGCAGCCTGAGCTAGGTAGAGTTGTCCCTGTGTAGGAAGGCTGGACTGTATGTCCTCTAAAGTTCCCTTCGAGCCTAGAATATTCTATGATTCTATGAGATAACTTTACTCTTCCACCCTTTCTGTTGATGCAGGAGGATTGCGGACTGTCAATCTGCCACATTGCACAAGAGGTCAATTTACACTACACACCATTTAAGAAAAGAAACCAGTGATATAATATTCTATAGTTATCTAGGCTTTTCAACGTAAGACCAGTACAGTTTAAATTTTAATTAAAAGTAGATTCAGCAGGGATAGTGAGGACTCCATATTGTGGTTTGCAGTCCAATAGGATTTAAAAACAGCTGGAAGAGACTTGCTTATTGAACCAAATCACTATATTCGCATGCTTTGTGTTCATAAGCGACACATAAAATTCAGAGTCTTGAAATGATATAAGATACCACTATATCTAGACCAGTGTGGTCTAGATTTTCGGGTAGTGAGGTGGATCATGAACTGCCTACAGGGTAGAAGTCAGAGAGTAGTGGTTAATGGGACAGACTCTGGTTGGAGGCCTGTATCTAGTGGAGTGCCCTATGGGTCAGTGCTGGGACCAATCCAGTTCAATCTATACATTAATGACTTGGATGAGGGATTGGCATGCACTGTCAGCAAGTTTGTTGATGACAAAAAGCTGGGTGGTGTCGCTGACACCCCAGCAGACTGCGCTGTCATTCAGCAAGACCTGGACAGGCTGGAGAGCTGGGTTGAGAGAAATGTAATGAATCACAGAATCATAGAATCACTATGGATTGGAAGAGACCTCAAAAGATCGTCTAGTCCAATCCCCCTGACACAGCAGGATCACCTAAACCAAGTCACACAGGAACTCATCCAGGAGNAAGATGATGAAGACATGAAGCACCTCCCTTATGAGGGGAAGTTGAGGGAGCTGGGTCTCTTTATATGGGAGAAGAGGAGACTGAGGGGTGGCCTCATTAATGTTAGTAAATATGTGAAGGGCGGGTGTCAGGAGGATGGAGCCAGGCTCTTCTCAATGTCTTCTAGAGATAGAATGAGGGGCAATGGGTGTAAGCTGGAACACAGGAGGTTCCACATCAGTCTGAGAAGGAACTTCTTCACAGAGAGGGTGACAGAGTGCTGGAACAGGCTGCCCAGGATCGTTGCGGAGTCTCCTTGTCTGGAGATGTTTAAGACCCGCCTGGATGTGTTCCTGTGTGACTTGGTCTGGGTGATCCTGCTGTGTCAGGGGGATTGGACTAGATGATCTTTCGAGGTCCCTTCCTATCCCTAATGTTCTGTGATTCTGTGATTCTGTAACTACAAGATACCATCACATGCCTGAAGAAAAGGTCTGCAGATACAAGAGAGAACTTCGTAGAGGTTTTCCACAGGACACCACTCCTATTGCAGATTTGATCCAAATGCACTCTGGGTTCTTGTGTAACTAGAAAAAGCTGATTCATTTATTTCTTTTTATGTGTATAAATCCCGCACAGAAGAAACGAGAAAAGGCTGAGTTTAGAAGCTGATGGTCTGAGGAGGGAAATCTTCTTTGCTGTTAAGAAGATTTTTTTAAATCTCCATAAGAAAATGGAATATGGTGTCTAGATGTCTGAACTACTGATGGGACTTCTTGTGATTGTAATGTAAATGATACTGGGCTTGTTTTTGATTGCAGTTAGGGTATTTCCTTGTTGGTGGAAAGATGAAAAGGAGTAGGCAGGGACTTCTTGGAATTAAACACACAGAGAACTTCAGTTTTGACAAATGTGAAGTTCAACACTGGTTACAGTATTAAGTTAATGAGTTGTTTAAATGGATGTTTCACTAATGACTCAATCTCATGCTCACATCCATGGTTTTGGGTGGGTAGACGAAAATAAATTCCTGCCCCTTTATATTCACACGATGGGAAAACAGTTCAGTGATGTTACAGATCTGCCTAGAAGAAATTTAAAAGATAGTAGGAGGAGCCTTATGTCTGCAGGGGGGTGATTTGTGTTGTAACTATGATAAAAGATCCTCTTTCAAGTTTCTCATAATGCAGAATATCATGGGCTGCTGAGGATACTTAACAGCACAGCAGAGGAAGCCTGATGAACTGCAGAGGATAACTAAGGGCAGAGAGCTTAAATGGTAGAGATGATTGTCCAGCTTTTAAGACCAGAGCACATTAAGTAAGTTAATGTGGCTATCTAAGGACACTGAGCATGCTCAGTAAGCAGTGATGGATTTTTAAGGACTCAGAGCATGCTTTTGTGCACAGCTTCTTATGCCACATAATCCCTAAAGATGCCATTTTATGCCATCTGGCTTTTGTTGTTATTCCCAGTCAGCACTTCTAGATTGTTGGGTTTGTTTTTTTTCCACTGCGAAACATATTTCCCTTTCATGTCAGAGATTTTTTTTTTTATTTTGCTCAAAGCTTATCCTGCATACCAATAAATCAAACCATATTTCAAGCTTTTTTTCTTTTTAATTTTTTTAAATTTATTTTCTTTTAGCTGTGCCCATAGATACAAATAACACTCTTCATTAGACACCTCTTCCTTTTTCCTTTTCACTTTCTTAAATGGTGACTTCTGCAGATGTCCAAGGACCACCGGCTCCAGATAAAGCTGGGCATGCAATGTGCAGCTGAAGCGAGTTGAGTACAGAGCAACAAACATGATGGAGTGGAACATCTACCTTATGAAGACAGACTGAAGGATCTGATGGAGTGGAACATCTACCTTATGAAGACAGACTGAAGGATCTGGGTCTCTTGAGCTTGGAGGAAAGGAGATTAAGGGGCGACTCCGTTAATGTTTATGGATATGTGAAAGGTGTATGTCAGAAGGATGGAGCCAGGCTGTGCTCAGTGGCATCTAATAGGACAATGGACAAGGGTGTCAGCTGGAACATAGGAGGTGCCACATCAATGTGAGAAGAAACTTCTTCCTGTTGAGGGTGACAGACCACTGGAATGGGCTGCCCAGGGGTGTTGTGGAATCTCCTTCTCTGGAGAGGTTTAAAACCCACCTGGATATGTTCCTGTGCTACTGGATCTAGGTGATCCTGCTGTGGTAGAGGAATTGGACTAGATGAACTCTCGAGGTCCCCTCCAATCCCTAATGTTCTGTGATTCTTTGATTCTTTGATTCTATGATGGGAGGTTGAAACTAGATGATCTTTAATGTCTCTTGCAACTTAAGCCATTCTGTGATTCATAAGCATCATCTTGCCATTTTGCTTCAAATTTCTGAGTTTTATTTCTCACCCATTTCCACAAGTGTCTGTCTGCATTCCTAATTAACTGCTGGATCTGATCATCTGGTCTAGGAGGAAGGAGAAACTTGGCCTCAGCCACCTTTTTTAGACTGATGGTCAGCAGATACAGGATAACAGAAAGTCGTAGATTTATATTTTAGTGCTTATAACAAAACTCAGTGCTGGTACTGGAGCCACATAATTGCCAATGGCTAGAATGTGATGAGGCAATCATTTGACCCTGATGTCTCCCATTTTGACATGATTCAATGTGCTGTATGATACCAAAACCTGTAGTCTGAGACTGAAACCTCTGGAGACTGGAAGAAGACAATCTGTTGTGGGTGCTCGGCTAATCCTCACTGACCCATACATATCCCATTAGTTATTTTGGAGGGTCATTAGAGAAGGGTCAGCATGCTCATCTAGAGTCTTCTGGAGAATGTGCCTTTGGGTCTTTGGATGCTGCTCATCATGCAGCGCAATTTCTCACAAAAGGAAAGACTGATGTGTAAATCATTATTAAGCATAACTAATTTAACTCATTTTCATGCTCAGTAATTTTTTTCCCAGCCATGAACAAAAAAATGTCCCATAAAAATGTGAGAATGCTGGTGGATGTGGTCTGTGCCACAAAGGGGATGAGTGGCAGGAAGACAGATGATTTTTTCTGCTCTGGTGCTTATCGAGGAGGGAGTGAACAGGTCACTTGATGCAAATATGGTGATGAGCTTATCTGAACTGTGTTTTTTTTTTTTTTTAATTATTTAATTGGAATCTGCTAATTGAGGCAAGGGAATGCTGTTGCTGGGTAAACTCACAAAAGATGTTCTATTTAAGCTTACATATGTGTCAAGGGAGAAAGCCTCACTTGCAATTTCACCCCTGGCTCCAGCTGGAGAGTGACACTGCATCCCTTTGTCCCCAGGCAGGAGTGTTGGACTGGAGGAGGTTCCTTGCCATAATATTCTAAGCCTCAGGGGCAGGAGGGATAACCAGACCACTGGTACAATATCCACCGGCCAGCAATTACTGAAGAGGATAAAGGACAGCTTCTGCTCAAGGAGGGAGGCTTTGGCTGATGGTTATCTGAAAACCCCATGTTAACTCAAGCTCAACTTATTACCAAATTGCTAATACAGTTTGCTTTCCACATCTCCCTGTTATCCATAAATTTTTGTAGGAATCAGAATATTTTCATTCTTGATAGACAACCACAGTAAGGATAATAAATACAGTCATAACCTATCTTGATTTATTGTGTTTCATCTGATGGGGGAGGTTATTTTTGTTGGGTATTTTTGTCAGTCTTCTGGAGACAGAAATCACTGAATCATAGAACCACTTAAGCTCAAAAACACCTTTAAGACCATTGAATCTGACCATTACCCCAACTTTGCCAAACCTACCTCTGAACCCTGTTCCTAAGATCTCCACAACTGTGAAACACAACCAGGGATGGCAATTCATCCCCCTCCCTGGGAAGCCTGTTCCAAGGCTGGAGGACCCTTTCCAGGAAGAAGTTTCTCCTCATGTCCAGCCTAAACTTCCCCCAAGTCAGCTTGAGGCCATTTCCTCTTGTCCTGTGACTTGCTTCTTGTGAGAAGACATCAACCCCATCTTTTCTACAACCTCTTTTCAGGTAGTTGTAGAAAGCAATGAGGTCCTTCCTCAGCCTTCTTTACTTCAGACTAACCAGCCCCAGCTCCTTCAGCTGCCTCTCACAAGGTTTGTTCTTCAGACCTTTCCCCAGCCTTGTTGCCCTTTGTTGGGTGCACTCCAGTCCCTCATTGCCTTTATTTTATTGAGGTGTCCAAAACTGAACCCAGTACTCGAGATGTGGCCTCATCATGGATGGCTGAAGGTTTTCCATGATGCTGTAAAGTGTTGGCCTAAGCTGTTTCTCAGCAACCACTGTCCTGACCCACAGCTTTCCTTAGATCAGTTTGCAGATAAAGTCTTCTACAGAAATGATTTAATGAATACTCATTCACCAGAGTATGAAGCCAGTCAAGAACGAGTAACCCAGATTTCATGTATCACTCACTAGCAACAAATGCAAAAGCAGATGATCTACTGATCAGAAATTATTTAACAAAGAAGTGTTTTAATTGTTTAAATAAACTTCAGAAAGATGCAAGTTTCTGAAGTAACATTTTTTGCAAACAGAAACAGAAATTAGGCCTAGATTTTCAAGCCTAGTAGGACTCAAATCTAAGGTCCTTTATTAATATTTAGTTTTCTACCTTAAAAAACTTCACTTTCCAATGTGCTGTGCACCCAGTATCTCACTTTGATTTGCATTCCAGAAAATCACGGTCAAGTTAAGTCTGACTCATCTTCTGCAGGTTATTTATTACAACAGATGCACTGTTGTCTCTTGAGGTGTTAGTCCTCCATAGGACAAAGTTTAATCACCTAAGTTCTGTTTTACTGTCCTCTTAACATATTTTTACACAGGTATCTAACTAGAATAAAAGTCATTAACTTTTGGGGTTGACCATGATGTAAGGGCGGGGAACAAGATTAAGGTTCACACCATTAAAAGGTTTTGGAGTAGCCGCAGAAAGAGCTGGAGGAAGCAGTTTGGGTTTCTAAGTTCCATTGACCTTTGGTGCGTAGGTGAGACCCTATTTACAGCTGCTTTGTGAGTCCCATCCGGGATGACTGACAGGTGTGTGTTGCAGAGGACTGAGTTCAGCCACATTTTCCCAGTTTCTGCCAGGGAGGAGGCGGGGGGAATGAATGAAGGAGAAACCGTACGTAACGCTCCAAGGCTTAAGTTAATATAAAATAAATCAAACCTGAGATGGTGTTTTAAAAGAGAAGCCTGGCAGCCTCAGAGAAGAGAAGGTGCTGGAGCTGGAAGCATATTTGTCTTTTCTAAATGCTCACTTCCAAGCGTGTCTGGTTCCTAGCCCAGTTTGTATCAGAAGGGATCAATTTTTTTCCCGGTTTCCCTGTTCTACTTTTGTGCTGGTATTGTCTGAATCCCAGAGTGAACAGCAATACATCATCCTGCTTCAACATCTGCTAAAGGCCCCTCTCTTTCTAATCTGTCCAGATCCCCAAAGCCTTTCCCACCTGCTATAGCACCAAATGCTCATTATAGCATACAGCTACGCCCTTCGCTGTCCTTTCTCCCTGGCTCTCAAGGTTAACATGGAACAATGACTATTATTAAACGGGGGGGCTTTTGCAGTGTAAAGGCAGACTGAGCTGGGGAAAGGGGTAGGGAGTGTGGGGTGATGGGGAGAAAAAAAGGGAGCTGGGAGGAATTGGGTAACATGCCAGCTCTGCTGGCAACGAAGTTCTGCGAGAGAGATGTGGCCAATTTTCCAGTCGAAACATGACTCACTGAGCAGAGATGCACCCGAAATAAATAGGTTCCCTGTTCTGTGTCCAGCAGAAGCAGGAACCACACCCTCCTGTGGTTTTGTGTTAGGGTACTGTGGGTACTGCTCCAAGCTGCTTGGTGGAGCAATGTGGATAAAAATGGCAAATTTGAAGGAGCTGGTGGCTCTGGGGTTTTTGTGTATTGTTTGGAACACTGAAAATTGTAAGCAATTGGAAGAACTTTCTTTTTCCTCATTTTTTAAACATTTTTTTCATGCTCCCAACATCCCCACCCCACTCCTCACCCCAGCTTAAAACTCTCAACCTGCTCCTTCTGCTCGCATCATCAGGTCTCGTGCCAGTGGAGAGACTGGTGCAGGCACATGTGGGATGTGGGAGGAGAAAAGAGTGAGCAGTGAGGGAGAGGGACAGGCTGTGGACAGGGTGCAAGATGACTCTGGGCTGCAGAATGGAGACCCTGCGTGAAAGCTGCATTCCCCTGCTCTGCTCATGTTCTGCTCTGGGCAGATCTTAGAGTGATCTTCCAGTCCCTGAAAAGGGGCTGTCAGAAGGCTGAGAAAGTCTGTTCACAAGGACAGGGAATGAATGATAGGATGAGGGGTCATAGTTTGAAGCTGGAAAAGGGCAGATTGATGCTGGATATGAGAAAAAAATTCTTTTTATCTGTGGGTGGAGAATCTGTGGAACAGGCTGCCTAGGGAGGTGGTGGAGACCCAGTCCCTGGAGCAACTGCAGGTCAGGCTAGATGGAGGTCTGGGCAATCTGTTCTAGTTTGAGATGTTTTTGCTTATTGTAGGTGAATTGGACTAAATAATCTCTGTAGGTCTCTTCCAACTCTATGACTATGATAACTGCAGTGACCTGGCAAGTTGGGATTTTTAGGTGGTCCTGGTCTGTTATCGACATGAGATTAAAGAAATGAAGAAAAATCTACTCCGATGATGCCTTTCAGCTCTTGGAGTCCAACACGTGGGCTGGGCTGCATCATATCAGAAGGACTTTGAATATGGTTGTGAAGTCTGAGGAGCCTTCACATCGCTAAGCACATCTCTAAGCCATGATCCTGCCCTGTCCCAAGTTATGCATTTCCAGTCCCTAATGGATGTCTGCAGCAGTCTCCCTTTAGAGCCTGTCCACATCAAGCAGACTGAGACTATGGAACCAGCGTCTCCCGTGCTGAGGATATTGGTTGTGTCTGGGCATGTGCAGTGGCAGACAGAGGGACTTGGAAGAGAGGGGGAAAAGAGGATGGCTTGTGTTAGTGTTAGCTGTTGCTGTCATATGTTAGGCAGCTTTCCTGGTCTCTGGATGGGTGGGAACACACTGTGTTTCTTCATTATGACTGTGCTTTTGAGGCCATGTCTGTTCTGTAGAGCCACTTAAGGAGCATACCTGTTGGATTTAAACACTTCATTTATTCATTTACTTGCTCATTCCACTGAACAGGAGCAGTTGTTCAGAGGATTACTTAAAAAAAATCCATTTTCAGCTGGACCTTAGGTAAATAAAGCTGCAGAATGCAAATACATGGGAAATCAAACAGGAAGGGGGCAAAACACATTACAAAAAATTCAAATTTTTATAAGAAATGTCAACGACTGATGCCTTCTGTTTATCACGCTCCAATTTGCCAAAGGTGGGATTAAGGTGATCAGAAAACTGCATCTGAGCTGTGCTCATCAAATGAAACCTAAAGCTATGCACTTAGCTGAAAAGGTTTCATCCAACTACGGCAGTTCAACCCCTGAGTCCCAGTCATACAAGAGCCAGCATCTGAATTAAAACTGCAAAAAGAAACAAAAAAAACCAAATGCATATTTGGTCTCAGACTGTAAAAGTGAACTTTCACTTTGAACTTGACTGCATTTCTACTGATGTCAGCAAAAATTGGCTTAAAGAGAGCAAGGTCATGATTTCTGTATGAGCCACACCGTGACTGTGACTCAACTCTTAGATGTCCAACTGTGATGAGACTTCCGTTTGTGGAATATTTTGAGAGATTTTTTCATTTTTCTTGCACCAAAAATTAATTTGTTGAATATATTCTTCATGTTGTTTTAGAACACGGGAGGAGTAAAGGACAAAAGCACTGGTGTGTTCTCTCTCTCTTTACATGTGTACGTGAAAACACACACTTGAAGGTTGGGGTTTAACCCTACCAATGAAAAAAGGAGGGGAAAAACCCCAATGTACTACTAAAAAAACACCATACATATTGGTCTGATGACAGTTGGGGGTGGCTATGCTTCAAAGACCCCATAAACCTCCTTCAGCTGCATGAGGTTTCACTGCAGTGCCGTGTGGGTGATAGTATGTTTCCATATGCACTTCCTTTCAGTTATTGTGTTCTGGTGAGACTTCCTTTACTCTTCCTACAAGACCACATTTTTTTTCCATTTTCCACTCACAAACCTGCTTCCTGGCCTGAGAGAGACCCATACATCACCTTCTGCAGCAACTTGTTCCTCTCCCCACCACTTGCTAAAGACAGGATCCCTGTGGCAGGCATGATTGCTCATGCAAAGGATGCTGAACGTTGTTCAGAGATCTCAGTCCCACAAAAGAAAAGGCTGCCAATGTCTCATAAACAAAAGCTGTAAGACCTGCTTTCCATGACAAGTTTCATGAGGTGTTCAAATTGCGAATGCATGAGGCTGTATCTCACGTCAACTCTTAGAGGAACTGCTGGAACATAGGAGATTTCACATCAGTATGAGAAGGAACTTTTTTACGGTAAGAGTGACAGAGCACTGGAGCAGGCTTCCAAGGGTGGGTTGTGGAGTCTCCTTCTCTGGAGATGTTTAAAACCCACCTGGATATGTTCCTATGTGACTTGATCTAGGTGATCCTGCTGTGGTGGAGGGAATGGACCAGATAATCTTTTAAGGTCCTTTCCAATGTCTAATGTTCTGTGATACTGTGAAATATAGATGGAGAATTTGGACAGTACAAGCCCTGCATAACAACTATCTGGCATTGAAGTATTTTTGTTGTTTTACTCAGCTGATTCCAGAATGAGGGAAAGAAAGAAAAACCCTATCCTGCTCATAGTCCTATGAGAGGAACAAGAAAAGGGGAGGTATAAAGCAAAAACAAAGCCTTGGGTTAAGGCTTGTCTGCCTGGCTGGCGCTTTCACCTCAGAGGCTGGCTAGGAGGTGCAGGTCTGGAGTCCTCTGAACTCTGCAGGTATTTGGATATACTTCTTAAATTTGCAATTTTGTCTCTTTTCTGAAGCAAACAAGAAAACAAACAAGTGCACTTTAAATAACATTAATGTTATGACACAAACTGAAATAGCTTGAGAAATGCAAAATTATGGTAATTATGGATGACCTTGACACTCTGCCCTTTAATCACATCATCTGGCCTCCTCCCTCTACCAAAGCCAGGAGTTAAGATTAGAGTCACCCTTCACTTTGAAAGTCTTGGATTTAAACCTCCTTCTGTTTGCACCACACTTTCATGTCTCTGAGACATCCTGATTTCCAGGACTCCTCACAGAAACCAAGGGTCCTTGGAGTGCTGATCCCACTCTCACTAACACAGACAACTACCACAATGCCGTGTGCATGTTCACCAGTGTATGAACACACAAATAAGTGTCTGCACCCAGACTGAGGTTAGAACTGGACCTAGTGAGCCACTGGATCATCTCTGAGAGATCCCTCTCTGTCTCTGGGAGACACTTAGTTAAACATGAGTACACACACATTCTTGTCGGCTTTGTAACACGAACAGCATTAAAAATATTGAACAATCACGAGCTAGGCACTGCAAGAGTTTAGGTACCTGATGAACTCAGAATTCAATCCCATTGGACATATAGAGGTGCACTATAGTACTCAATGGCATTAACCTTTTTTTTATCACATAAATTCCACCTCAGCAGATTGGAGGAAGGATGCTTGTTTAATGATTAGCCCCTTGATGTTCTGGGGTTTTTTTCTTGTCTTTCCTCACTTCTCACAATTCAGAGTTGAGCATTCTACAGTACAAACTCTCTAGCTGTGCTGCCAGCGCAGCATAGCTCCTACAGTTAGCAGTTTCCTTGAGTTTGCTATAACAGTGCAGACTTCTCTGCCTTTACCCTAAACTTACTCCTCCGGCTCCGAGCCATCACAGTCCAGTGCCTTCCCACTCTCCTTTCCCAAATGCTTTTATTTCATCACCCAGTCAGTCACAATTTCCACTGCAGAAGCCCGACCACTCTTCTTCTCACCACCATCTGGCCATGCACTAAAGCAAAAGCTTCTAAAATTCCACTAGCAGTAGCTCCATAAACCTTGTTAGACTCTTATTGCTTTCTGGAAATGTGAGCAGAAATACTCATTATCTGTCCCTGCAGAGTTCTGTAACTTGCTAATCCCACCAAACCTGCTATTAGGCACAGATTTAGAACCCCGAAGGAAGCAAGACCTTGCAGCCATGGTTATGGCTCCTAGGGGACAACCTTAAAGCATTTATCCCAGCTCAACAGTGTGTCCTGCAGGAGCTCAGGCAGGGTGTCTGCAGTGCTGACATCAGTCCTGGTATAAGCAGAGCTGACCCGCAAGGGTAAGCGTTAATGTTGACCGAGAAAGGCTGCAGGAACCTGCCCTTCTGCTTAGGCAATGCAGTAAAATATGTGCCTGAGAGAAATTGTATAATATTTATCTTGCTCAGTTCTGTGGGATTTTTGTCAGACTCACAAGCAGGCCTTTTGGCACTATGTGTTATTGGAAATTTCCCAAAAACATGTAACAAAAACTCCGTCAGTTTAATACAATTATCAGCTTTTTCTCAGTCTGTGTTGAGTCTGTGTTTGTCTAATGTCCGGGTAGATATTTCCCACTCACTAAAATCAATAAATCTGCTGCTTTGAAGATAAAGGCACGTTTCTTGTGGAGCCTGCTGTACGTTGATCCCTAATGCTGCAGTCTGTCCACTGTGCTCAACAGCAGAGCAAAAAGTGCTACTGATAGTCAAGGTGGTCAGGCACTCGCATGGGCTGCCCAGGGTGGTGGTGGTCACCATCCCTGGATGAGTTTAAAAGATGCTTAAATGTGTTATTGGGGGATCTGGTTTAGGGGTGAACTTGTAGAACAAGATTGATGGTTGGACTCGATGAGCTCAAGGGTCTCTTCCAAGCTGAATGATTCTATGGTAGTCAGTGTGCCTTCACCAAACCATTCCCAAAGCCATCCAGAGGACCTACAAGTCTTATTTTCTGCCAGGATAAAGCATGGATCTAGGAATGCCGTTGTATTCTCTTCTCAGGTATAAATAGACACCCCATAAGCAGCATGTGCAGTCCACACATATTCCTGTCTTTGCGGCAGATTAATTTAGATTTCTTAGGTGGAATGCTTACCCTTGTAATTTTATGTTAGTCGCTTAAAATTGTTGGTTCACTGTTTACTTTAGATCCGGCAACTTCTCAGCCTTTATTACTTGTTTTACCTGCAAATATTTGAGTTCTCATTGTCTCGCATGAGATTTTATTTCCCCCACTATGACAAATTACTTACTCCAAGCCCATTGCCATTGATCCAACAAATTCCAGGTTCACAGAAATCAAACTTTCCACAATTTTGAATGTGTTTGGCCCTAATGAATTTTCTTCTTGATTTTGTTTTCTCCACTATGAGAAATTACTTACTCTAAGCCCATCGCCACTGATCCAACAAATTCCATGTTTCTAGGAACTAAACTCTCCATAATTTTACATGACTTTGGCCCTAATAGCTTTTCTTCTCGTTTCCATGGTGCAACCCAGAGCTGCTCTGTGTCAAGATGTGCTCATGGGCACGAAGGACGTGGTATTAGTAGTGTCATGGAGGGGACACAAGGCTCTGCTTTGCTTTCAAGTGTACTGAGGTAAGCAGATTATAACAAGTTCTGTGCGTTCTAGCCCAGTTCCCATTTTTAACTACAGAAATGGTTGGATATGTTGAAAACACGAGGAGATCAGTGTTTTAACTTTTGAGAAAATCATTCTGCCTCCTATTCAGCAGGCTCTCTGCTAACACAGCATACTTCTTTCTTCTCCCTGACTTTGTCTTTGCCCTCTCTCCCCTTTCTGGCTTTCAGCTTGTCCTTTTCCTTCCTTTTGATTTTGTGTTCAAACCTTTTTCTTTTTCTTCCCTGTGAACGCAGACCTGGCCTTTCCCCCCTTCTTAGCTTAAGGCTTAGTCTTTTTCTTCCCTTTGGCACTAGGCGTAACCTTCTGTTTCTCTATTCCTTNGATAGGCCATCATCTCCTGCATCACCATGTCTGTCAGATGCTCTCTGCAGCTCTGGTGACAGACCTTGCAAGCCAGGCTTTCTTGCTGACCTGTCTTGCAACTACATGTGCAACCGCAGAGCCTTCGCTGCAGCTATGACAACTCCTCGGGAAGTGAGGAAGGAGAGTGGTTCTCTCCTCTCATGTTTATCTTCATGGATCCAGGTTATCTGGTTCTTGTTGGTCAAGGTTTGGCAACAAGTGTCCAGTTTCTCAATGTTCTGTAAAGTCCTTCTGATCAGCTAAGGCTTCTATGTCTCACAGCCTGTATCATACCCACGAGTATTTTCACCTCTTCCTTCTGCTAACAAATGTGGTGGCTGCACACAGTAAAAACAACTATTTGTGGTCTATCAGAAAAGCTAGAGCCTTTTGGAGAGATTATTTAAATTATTAAAGCCATTGCCCTTGAAAAACCATACATATCGTTTTGCAGCTTGGTTTTTCAAACTTCACTCTATGGCTCCATGAATTTTCTCCTTTTCCCACTGCCTTTGAGGAGGTGGCTTTCTCTGGCATCTAGGTGACCCCTTTTTGCCTTCCTCATGTATCTATGCAGGTCTGACTTCCAGTCCTATCAGCCAGATGCTTCCATCTGATACTGGCTGCTTCTATTTGGGAGGTCTCTTTGCCCTGGCTATCCATTTGATAGCCATCTCCTACATGAGAAGCAACCTCAGAGCTCCATCCAGGGACTGGGGTTTGTCTTTAATCTCTTTAATTTCTGATGGGGCAGCACAGGAATATATGGGCTCCCTTCTGTGCTTTATATAAGGGGAAGTAAGTCACTGCTTGTCTGTGCAGAAAGTTTCACATGTTCTTTTCTCACTCCTTCCCCTTTCCTTCAGCCTCCCCTGGAGCAGCTCCACACAGCTCTGTGTCTGTGTTGTTGAGAGGACACCAGCCTGGAGCTGAAGAGGACATTTATTAAGGGTAATGCAATCACAGTGCACCATTTGTCATTAGGGAAGTACAAATAACTCAGAAAAGTCCAGATTTTATCGAGGGCTCTGGTCCTGAGTGCTGACTCAATAGAAATGATGAGAGCTGATTCTCATTAGAGAGTGATGGTCAGACATGGAGCCGTGGTTGTGCTGAAGAGAAGTTGCAGCTGAAAAAAATGCCAGTAGAAAAAGTGTCTGGCTGGAATTACAATGTACAAAGGCATGGAAAAACACTTACTAGTCTGTGAGAACTAATGCTATGCAAATTAATTCAATTCAGCATTAACTTCATGCAGATCCATCTGCATAGCATGTTGCAGGCTTTTTAGAGGTGCTGTAGCTGTTCCAGATTGCCGAACAAGACCCCCACTACTTTAGAATTGTTGACCAAAGTCAGGATTCCAAAAGCCTGGTGTCTCTGGCTTCACTGATGTCCTCACTGATGTCCCCACGCTGGTCTTCATTGTCCAGCTCTGAAGTCACTGTGTCCTGCAAAGGCTCTGGTTAGCCCCTGAGCATTTTCTACATTTCTGCTGTGGATATTTTACCCAATTTCTTGAGTTTGGTGTGCCTATAAAATTTTCCCTTGCGGATACAAACTTCTTCAATGTGATTTTGCGTGGTCTGTGCCAGAATAGATTGTCAATGCAAACCACAGCCTATTTCTCCCCTGAGTATATCATTTTTTCACATGCAAATAAAGCTGCTTGTGTTAATTTTAAAATATACTTTATAATTATTTTTACTGTATATCTTTCTCCCCTCCCCTTCCAAAATAGAAAGCAATCAAAGAGAAAGCAGCCAGTCAGGAAAATGTTTAATTGAGTGTAATAGCAATTTTTACCAGCATCAGAATAGAGTCGCCACAAAAAAAAAACAAAACCAAAAAACCAACTTTGAAGCACCAGCACTTTTACTGGATAGATTGACAATTGTCTCAATCTTTATTCACCTTATGTGCATGGCTGTCAGTATCTGAGAAGCACCAGTTTAGTGCAGTGGGAAGTGAGCAAGGAATCAATGCCAGAATTTTCAAGTTTAGGGAAAATATGAGAAATAATATCACTTCGCATAAATGTCATACACTCTGCTGTGATGCCTAAATTCAGTATCTAAATAAGAAAAGAAGAAAAAGGAGGAAAAAAAAAAAAGCTGTAAAGGCTTGTGAGATGCAGTTGAGCTATCTTACACAAAGGAGTCAGGCAGGGAAGGTCAATGTTGTAGTTACTGCCTCCACCATGAGGTTGTCCTAAGCTGTGTTCATTGAAATCATCCTTCTGCTGACCTAAGAAGGCTGAATGAATGCACAAAGGCAGCCAGAATGGTTCCTTAAAAATATCTGACACCAAGTACAAAGAAACTCTAAAGCCAGACTTTGCACTGGTAGAAGGGGAAAGGTGGACCATAGGCTTCTGCTCCATCCAGGCTGCTCCCAGGCAAAAGATGGTTCAGCTTGAGCTGTTCTACGTGGCCAGAGATACACAAAAACCCTTACAGAAAGGCTAACAACCCTCCCAGCTGTGCCTAGAAAATACCTCACACTACAGTCAGACTACAGGCAGCCACACCCCAGGAGGAGACACTTTGTCATTGTCCTTCAGTGTAATACCAAGCAACACCAAGGTCCCCAGCCTGAACCTGATGTTCCTTACACAACTGTGAATCAAGAGGAACTCTTCTGCTATGAAATTCTCTTAAAAAACTGCCATAGTCAGATCCCAGCTGCCTGCTCAGCTCAATGTTGTTGAGATATCTCACGTGGGTTTTAAACAAGAAGAGCACTATGTCTCATGTTTCTAAACTGAAAAATAACTGTTGGCCAACCTACAAGTCCCACCAAAGAAAAATAGTGGAAAACCTAACTGTGCATTTTGTAGTGAAGAATGTTTGGCAGGAGTCTTCTACCAAGAGCTAAATGGTCTACCAAGGCAAGTCAGGCCACGCAGACCCACACTACTCCAACCCATGGAACATCCAGTGAACCTGTGGATTGCCCCTTCCAAAGAACAAATGACTTTGTACCTCAAAGTGAGAACAAAACAAAAGACTTAAAGCATTTTGAGTGTTCCACCAAACTTAGATAAATTATGATGGAAAATATACCATGAATGCAGATTTGTAAAGACTCTATAACATTTTCTCTGTTTTTTTTTCCTTTTTCAGTGAAGAAAAATCACTGCCGCTATAGTAGGATTATGATAACTGCTGCTTTAGCTAATATTACCAAAATGTAAGGTGCTTTTAGGAATCTTATCTTGTGAATTATGGCTCTTTAACCATCACGTAGCTGTGGGAAAGAAAAGAATAAGATAAATACTTTAAAAATTGGGTTCCTCATGGTAGCTTCATGCCACACAGGACAGAGAAGCTGCAGAGAACTACCCGAATTCATCACTCATCCTGCACTTGGATTGCACTGTGGGTTTTTTCAATTGTTGCAGATGATGCAGACCCTGATATTGATAACATGAAAGCAACACAAATAACAGGGAAAAGGGGAGTTGTACTGAGTTTGAATGAGACATGTAATATGAGCCCTTGTGAAATGGAAAATCACCCTTAATTTACATTTGGGGGTGGCTCTAAAGCTTAGAGCATCTTTATAGGTTTCACATCAATCTGAGAAGGAACTTCTTCCCAGTGAGGGTGACAGAGCATTGGAAGAGGGTGCCCAGGGGGATTGTGGAGTCTCCTTCTCTGGAGACATTTAAAACCTGCTTGGATATGTTCTTGAGTGATTGATCCTGCTCTGGTTGGGGGATTGGACTGGATGATCTTTTGAGATCCCGTCCATTCTGTGATTCTGTGATTTACAGCGGAGTCTGACAGCGGAATTATAGAATTGTAGAATGTAAGACTGGAAGAGATTTTAAGGATCATATGGCCCAAAATTTCTTGGCAAAAACCTGGTCTAGACAGCTGGTTAGGTACAACTGAATCTTAGAATTGTCCAACGATAGGAACTTCTTGTGTAAAAGAACTCTCCCTTCTTCTCTGCAACAACTCTTTCAGCACTGAGCCAGCTCCCAACACGATTTAATATGTGAAAGTTTAGCTTGGCCATGAAGAAAAACTTCTTCCTGGAAAAGATCATTCTTGGAACAGGATGTCAAGGGAGAGGGTTGAATCGCCATCCCCGGACATGTTTCTGTCATGGAGATCTGGAGCTTAGGGACAGGGTTTAGCAGTGTCCTTGGGACAATTGGGTTAATGGTTGGACTCAATGATCTTAAAGATCTTTCCAACCAGAATGAGTCTATGATTCTATAGCCCACTTCTAGATGAACTCACGATGTGCTGGAAGGAAAAGTTTGCAGGAAGGGAAGCACCTTCCAAAGTATCTGTCCTCTGTGCACTTTATCTCTGCTGCCCAGCCACAGTTCAAACACACCATCTTCTAACTATTGGTAATCCAGAGAATCTCCCACCTTACACAGAGTGGAATGGGAGTGAAACAATTCATATTCCACGTGCTGTAAAATTAACAGGGAGAGATAGAGAGAATCATAGAATCATAGAATCATTACGGACTGGAAGGGACCTCGAAAGATCATCTAGTCCAATCCGCCTGCAACAGCAGGATCACCTAAACCAAGTCACACAGGAACCCGTCCAGTCGGGTCTTGAACATCTCCAGTGAGG
>VXBP01006050.1:1098-12488 GCA_013400115.1 Rhinopomastus cyanomelas | reverse complement strand
TGCTGAGATTTTGCAGCTTCTGCCAGTTGCCTATAAAGTAATTTGTCAGTCTCCTCATCCTGGTTGGGTGATCTGTAGCAGACTCCCAGCAGGACATCTGTGTCATTGGCCCTCTTCAAGTTAACCCATAGACATTCAACTGACCCATCACACTTACTAACTTCTGTGCTTTCAAAACACTCTCTAACATAGACAGCTACCCCACCACCCTTTCTATCCTGCCTGTTCCACTTGTAGAGCTTATACCCATCCATTGCAGCACTCCACTCATGAGAGTCATCCCACCATGTCTCCGTGATGGCAACTATGTCATAGCAGTTGTGCTTCACAACGGCTTCAAGCTCCTCCTGTTTGTTTCCCATGCTACGTGCATTAGTGTAGATGCACTTGAGCTGGGCTAGTGACTTCGTGCCCAGTAATGGCCTGCCACTTTTTTGGTCCACTATGGCAGGTACATTTATATCCTCTTCCCTCATCGAACCTAGTTTAAAACTCTATCAATGAGTCCAGTCAGCTCATGCGCTAGGATACTTTTCCCCCTCTGAGACAGATGAGTTCCATCTGTTGCCTGTAGGCCCCGTGCAACATAAAGATCCCCATGTTCAAAAAACCCAAAATGCTGTCGACAGTACCACCCTCTAAGCCACTTATTAATCAGGTGGGTCTTCCTGCCTCTTTCAGTATTCCCCCCTGCTACTGAGGGAATGGCAGAGAATACCACTTGGGCACCTGAGCTCACGAGTGATCTCCCCAGGGCCCTGAAGTCCTTTTTAATTGTTTGGAGGCTTCTCCCACTGGTGTCATCATTGCCAATCTGAAAAACCAACAAGGGATAATAATCTGATGGCTGGACCAGACTAGGTAGTTTCCTGGTAACATCCCTGGCTCCGGGGAGGCAGCAAACCTCCCTGTGGAGTGGGTCAGGCTGGCATATGGGGCCCTCAGCTCCTCTGAGAAGGGAGTCACCAATAACAACTACCCTCCTTTGTTTCTTTTTTGAGCTAGTCTTGATATGTGGGGGACAGTGGCTAGCCCTAGGTGACTCCCCCGATGGACTTTCACCCCCATCAACATTCATTTGTCCCTCCAATTCCAGAGCCTCATACCTGTTGTACAGGGGCAACCAGGAAGAGGAAGGGGAGGAAGGCTGGGGTGGGGGTCAGGGAATCTCAGGAGAGCCAAAAACAGTATTCAGAACTTGGCATTTTTCATACCTGTTGCAGTTATTCCATGTTAAAATGTTAAAAAGAAACACTCTTTCTTTAACAAACGTGTGAATAATGCATGGATTTTCTCAATTTCATTTTGATTTGTTTTAGTTCTTTAAAAGATTATTTAGGAAATTATCTTTTTCAGACATCCTTTCATTCATAGTGGTGGACTCAATGATCTTTACCAACATGAACAATTCTATGATTCTAACTCTGTCTGCTGAGTTTTATCTGTCTTGAGGAAAGGGCTTTGGACATTTCCTTTTCTTTGTCATGTTAAAGGATCTAAGTTTTCCACTTGGTTTTGCTGGAAATGTCCTCCTTGACTCAGGTGACTGTTATATTCTTTATGCCGTGATTATGAAATAAAAGCTTTCCTGGAGTTCCAGTTATGCAACCTCTCCCATCATAGACTTCACTTTCACAGTCCTATCATCATTTCCCACAACATTCTTGCTCTTAGATTTTGTGACTTTCTGACTCACATAATGAAAATACAAATTCTTTGTTCTACTGCTTTAAAATTTTCTACTCTCTGGATTTAAGCCACTTTATACAGGTTTAGCTGGATTCCTTTTCTTAGGTAGCAGCAGTCTTATGCTATTTCTATTTGAACTGGTCCAAGAAAATTATAGTAACCTCTTACAGTTATTCTGGCCTCTGTGCCCAATCAAAAGCACAAAGAGTCGGTTTGGTTCCGCCACTCACATCAGTCTACAGAGAAAACAGGATTAATAGGTAGAACAAGTCACCCATAATATTTCATTAACATCATTCAGAAATGAGCAGTGTTTTACATGCAAGTGTTCAGTCATCCCAAGCTTGCTGTAGGCTCATGATCCTGGCAGCCTGTGGAACACATTTCCTTCTTCAAAGTTATCATTGCTCTTCTTCTGAATGTCATTTGACTCTGATGGAGACTGAAAGACATGTATCAGATATTTAGCGATATCCCATTGAGAGTTCTCATGGCACTTCAGTCACTTAGGCATGATCTATGCTCTCAACTGTTAAAGGTAATGACTTCAGGAATAATCTTTCACAGGTTTTATATTAAATGAGACTAAAGTGCAAGCAGAGTTTTAAGTACCTTGTTATTTGCAAAGTGCTTATAGTAACCTGAAATATAGAGATGATCAAGTTTCACAACCTTTATTTTTAATTTTTACTCTTTTTTCCTTTCTTCTTTAGTGTGAAAGTCTGGCATGTATGTATGCTTCATTCAGACAGGTACATGGGCTTCAATAACCAGGGTGTGTATGCAAACACACATAGATACACAAGCTGTACCTTGAATGCTAAGAGTAGCTCTGGCTTTTTAAACACTGTGCAGAGGATATTGTAATCTACATATTCAACAAGGTCCATTTTCTGAACTTCATTTGATAACTGATCTGTATTACAGCGACCTGCACTTGCTGGTACAACGGTTTTTGGCAAGGAATAAAGAAACAGAGTCGTAGATAGTGTCTTCATGGGCCTCTGTGATCGCAGGCTTCAGTTTTCAATCTTTCAGTCAGATACAGAATTATTCTCTGCTCCTCCTCCTAACAGCAGCGATGTGCACTGTTAACCAGTCACTGTACTGCATATCACCACTGGCTGCATTTCAATCACCCTGCAGCAACTTATTTAGCGAAACAATGCACTGTGTATAAATGCATATGAATATAGGCACACATACACATAGAGACACATCACAGAGGTGATAATAATACTGCTGTGATGAATGGCACAGTCAGGTAGAATTTAAGTTGCTGATCTTAATGTTCAGGAGTGTCAAGAAAGTGGAAGTCCCACTTGAAGCTCTTTCACATAACAACCCACTTAAAGCCTTCTTATGAAACTAAGTGCTAATTTGATCTCGGTTTTCCTTTTCACTATTAAATGACCTGCATAGTCAACAGGTATAATTTCATTGGCAAAGAAAAGATGTGTTTTGTTTTACGTTGCAAAATAATTGTGTTTAATTAATTGTGTTTAATTAATTAATTATGATTAATTTTAAATGGAAGTATCTCTGCAGCTGTGTGACTGTTTCACATATTAGAAAGACTCCTGGCAAGTGTAAAGGTGGTTCAGTCACAAAAAGGCAATTTATCTTGTGATTTTTCACATGGAGCTCAATAACAAAATGAATATTCCAAATATAATGGAATATTCAGTGCAGTGCCAGCGCTGTCAACCTTTGCTGCTCCGCTGCTTGAATTTTCCCACATCGTATTCACAATTTCCTCCCTCTGTGCATAAGGAACATTTTCATGCATACCTACAAAGCCATGTCACCACTTCTTTCAAATTCTTTCTTCACTCTACACAGCAATAGTTTGCTATAAATAAATCTAAAGCACTTATGCAGCCAGATGTGTGTTGTAGCAAGGGTACTCTCTTCTTTATGCAACCAACTTGTGCCATGTACACTTGTCTCACCTGTTACTTCTCCACCTCCTCCCTTTGCTGTCTTCACCACTTGTCTCTCATTTTACACTTAAATGATAGGCCCCTTTGGGGAAACGCCATCTGGTAAGATTTAGGTACAGCTCTGAAGGACCCTGATCTCAAAGCATTGTGTGCAACTAAACAAAAATATCAGTAACAGGAAACTCTTGCATACTCCATCTCCTTAAGGCTGATACTCCGCCAGTTCAGGCTTTGGAAAACTACTAATATGGGCTGACATAACAAATTAACAACAAGGGAAGTTTGCAGAAGGGCAATCCAGCCAAAATCTGCCAAAGGTATTAGCATTCATTTTGCAGCCTTGTCTCCAGTTTGTGCGAAGTTGATGGTTGGAGGTTACACTTTCATTAAAAATTGACAACGTTTTAAATGCTAATCAAAACCACTTGTCCTTTCTACCTCTATTTATCTTGGGGGGGGGGAGAAAAGAAAAACAAAACATAAAAGAAACCTGACTTTGAACTGCAACAAATAGTCTCTCACATCACTCCTTCCCTCCTTCTGTGCAGGACAGATAAGAGCTATGCAGATTGAGTGTCAGGACCTCAGTGGCATGGGGGAAAGCTCAGTTTCTGGAGTTCAGGATGCTCTTTGCAAGAAGAGAAAGTAAAACACTGTGAGTCTGGGAGGCAGTGGGAACAGGAGTGAAGCTCCTGCATCCACAGTATCTCTGTAAGATGTATGCCATTTTATAGAGAAAAAAGAAGGAAAATAACAGTCTAGAACCCAGCCAAATAAATCTAAAAATAGCATGCATTTGTGAAATGTAAAATATTGATTGTAACTAATCCTCAAGCACAGGTAGTATCTAAGTTGAGGCTTAAGATTGTTGCTAACTTGGAAACACTAAAACATTTCTGTTGGAGTAAAAAATACACTGGAGGAAAACAAGCATTTCTGACCAAAATTCTCTGTTTTTTCTATTTATTTCTATTATTTTCATTTATAATAAAGCTTACAAATTTTTGCTTTCAGAAAGTAAACACAAATTCATGAAACAAACATAAAATAAATTTTAAAGTGTGCAGTCAAGCTTTTGAATTTGATCAACTTGAAAATATTCATTTTCCCTAAAAAGTTCTCCAAATAATAATTAAAAAGCCCCATAATAAATTAATAAATAAAATGAACAACTTTCTTTTTTCTTTCTTTTTTCCTTTTTTCCTGAGCAGTTCTATCCAGCACTTCTCAGATGTGACTGTTGTGGTTAGTACAGCAACAACTGTATTAAGAACAACTGTCCTCAGAGAGGACAATTAATTGTTTCTAGATATTAAAAGCAAAAATATAGTGGAATACATACCTGTTCTTGTACCTTTTTCTAGATAATTGTTTCATTTAATTTTCAACATAAGTATTAACATTGTTTTCAAATCTGCCTGCCACTAGTTTTACTTTTAGCTTTTAATTTGGCTCCTAACTCCTTTTCTTTTTTTTTTTTTTAAGTATCAAAAATGGTTATAGGCATAACTGTAGGCAACAAGTCAGAATGAAATACGTTCAACTGCTGATTTTCTGCAAAACAGTATTGTTCATTTAATATAAAAGAAAATGTGCTAGTTTATATTGTATCAGACTCTGGTACTGCAGGTACTGCAGTTTAACTGCAGTTTCCCTTACTGAAGAACTTACTATATGAAAGAAAAATATTTAAGTAACCCAGGACAAATTTCAGTAGTCTGAAAGTATCAGATGTTTTAATACTTGTCTTTTACTTCCTTAATAACAGTCTTGGGGTTTTATCCATTTTATATATATATATATATATATATTTTAAGGTGTCTCCTGCATTTAAAGAAAAACAAAAATCAAAACAAATTAAAAAATCTCCAAAATCACAACCAACCAAATAAATAACCCGTGTAACAAAAGTGAAACTCAGACAAATTTCTGAGCAATCAGCCTTCTATATATGCTTTTCTACCCCTCTATTGCATCAAGTATTCCTTATATCTTTCCCTGAAATACTATAAGATGTTTCTGCGTGCTGTTAAATGCTATATTTCACACTCCAGGAGTGGCAGATTTTTAAGAGAATGTTTTATAAAATATTTCAAGATTTCTGTAGGATGCTGCATGAAATAAAAGATGCTATTATTCTGAAATCTTAGCCATGAATTAAGATTCCAAAGCACAGAAAAGGACTGAAATAAATATGCCCTTTAGAGGAGGAGAAATAAGAGAGAAAAAAGGATTAAATTAATAATTTTTAAAGGATTTTTTTATTTTAAATTAAAATGCGTGGTTTAGACCATATTTCAATTATCAGCTCAACATTACTCTTTAAGCAAATGACTAAAGTTAACGAGAGAGCTACTACATATTGAATACATTGATTTTCTGCTTGGTGTAAACTCTAAATAGCCGATTAGAAAGCTGTGAATCAGAAGGACTCAGTGTACCTAATATACCCAACAATAAATTACAAACTGAAAGCCGTACAAATCTTTGAAGGAGAAATGTATTCTAAGCACATGACTATGAAACTTAAATGCATAAATGTTAATGGCAAACCTGCCCTATCTACCAATTTAAGAAATCATGCACATTTGGATATGCATATCAAGCTAGTGTAGAAAACTGTGGAGATTAGAGGTATAAAGATACCTCAGAATAATTTAAAGAAAAAATATTACTGTGAAATGAATATCTAATTGAACAACTTCTAATAGCAGATTCATGGTGTGCTGTCTTTTACCTCCCTCCCCATCATCATCACGTTGGCTCATCTGGTGTCATGCTCACACAAACCAGGAACCTGTGATGAACAATGCATAACTAAGCTAAATTCATCCTTGGAGTAATTGTGAGGCCAATGCCATATTGTCTGATATGAGCATGATTGTACAGTTTGAGGTTTCTATAAACAGATGATCCAGATGAACTATACGGAACAAAACAGCTGTCCTCTCTTTAAAGATAAAATACAACTTCACTGAAAAAGAAAGGATAGTGATATGAAGTTTTGTTATACTCACGTCCCTTCTAGCTATATGTCTGTTTGTCACATCCTTACTCTTAACGGTCTGGCTGTCCACCTACTTTAATTAGTTACCTCTTTGTACCTCTTGGTCCTTTCTAATAATGTATCTTTCTATCTGCTACATGTAGTTGTATTACATCTGTCAGATCCTTACAAAGGAGCTATCTATCGTATACATACAATACTTCTGCTGTGTCCATCGAAGTCAACTTCAACTTCCCATCTGATGTCTAAATGGATGTTTGTTGATAATTTTTTTTAATTTCCTGGGAGAGATTCCATATTTTTGTCAATGTACCCACTTATCACATAGTCTGGGCCAGAATGCTCACATAGGACTCCTCCTTTACTACAACAAATATAGTTTATGAGTTGGAGTCTTCACATTAGTGACAATGACCTACAGGTTGTTCTGTGTTCTTCCCAATTTCCTTCTGCAGAAAATGTATTAACCAGTAAGGATTACAAACTCTTTTTTTGATATAACACTGATTTCCAATTTTAATAATTTCAGATTGTAGAGCTGATATTATTCTGCAACATTCAAGCAATTAATAAATATTTGCAATTTGTGCCATTGCTCTCCTTTAACTTTAGACATCAAATCACTTATTTTCTTAGTCTCTGTAAGCCTTTGTTGTAAAGAAACACACTTTCTTCCAGTATGTGTTATGATTTATTTTAGCATCCAGATCAGGATGCGATGAATCCCCTTTTGCAATTTTTCACTGCGGATAAAAAGAAGTTAGTAAACTGCTTAGGGTATGTAACCACTTTCTAAATAAGTAACATTGATGGAGTAATACCATAATAATTGTTACAAAACTAAACAAAAGTGGTTGGTTCTGACTCTGGAATTTCAAAAGCTCAAACATTGCAAAGAAAAAAAAAAAACAAAAAAAAACACACCAAGACAAGTTTTTTTCCTTCTTTTCTGCCTGTGAATTAAATCCTGAACAGGAAGACTTTCAAAAAAGGATTTTAAAAAAGTAATACAGGGGCTGCTTTTACATTCTCAGGGTGACTTTTATTTTTAAGAAAAACACGTGGCAAGTTTGCATGACTGTGTTTGTAGTAGAATTGCAATCTTTCTTGGATTGCCAGTTGCAAAACAATACATAGACTTGGCCAAAATTCACACGGATTGAGGACTGCAACTGAAAGAGAATGAGAAGAAAAAGAAAAGAAAAAGAATAAAGAAAAAGAAAATCAAAAAGAAAAAAGGAAAAGAAAAAGCTGAAAATAAAAGAGAAGAAGGAAAAAGGAAAAGAGAAGGAAAAAAGAAAAGAAAATAAAATAAAAGGAAAAGGAAAAGAAAAAAGAAAGAAGGGGAAAAAACAAAAGAAAAAAGCAAAGGAAAACAAAGATAAAGGATACTGTGATACTGTGTGATCTGAGGCTCCACTGAAATTCACAGCAAGCAATGATTTACCATGGTTTAATAATGACGGAGATATAACCACAGATTACCGTTGATAATATAGTCACAAAATGAATAATCTCCATCATTTATTCAATACTAGTGACAGGTAGTTAATCATAGTTTTTTCAAAACTAATGTTAGGAAAAAAGTAATCATCATAATTGCAAAAAAAATAGGGAAAATAAGTGGTAATTGTAAACCACTGATCAATTATCACAAACTGTAGCAATTCATTAGGATTCTGCATATTTAGAAAAAAATATCGTAATAGAGTAATATATATTTGCTGTAATTTTAACAGCTATGCAGAATGTCTAATAAAAAGTCTTTACACAAATACATAGCATTAATTCCAAATTTCTGTAATTAAAAAATGCATATTCTAAAAGGATGACAATTAATTCCTGCTCTGGCTAGTAGGTTGCATAATTAGTAAGAAGTCTTTATTTCTTTAACACTTATTAGGAGGATAAAGTACAAAAATCTTCAAAATCAGCTTCAAAGGCAAGAGAAATAAACACAATTTATGTAGTCACATTTTTGCTTCCTCTGAGGTCCATGATCACTGAATTGCACTTATTTCCAGTCCAGAAAATAGGCCTATTACCCTCACATAGGATCAATTGAACTTCAGCTCCATCCTCCTAGCATTAGAAGAATGCTAGACTAAAAAGAAACATTTCACAAGCCAAATCTTCACTAAAAGAAGTGTGGTGCAACATGGGTGCTTCTACAGGGGAAAACAGTTATGTGGTGACCATATATGCATTACACTTGCCCTCCTCTGCACTCGCTCCAGCATGTCCATATCCTTCTTGTAAAAAGGGCTCCAGAACTGGATGCAGTACACCAAGTGGGGTCTCACCAGAGCGGAGTAGAGGGGGAGAATCACCTCTCTCAACCTGCTGGACACACGTCTCCTGATGCAGCTTGGGATCAGGTTTGCCTTCCAGTGCACACTGCTGGCTCATGTTGAGCTTTTCATTCACAAGCACCCCCAAGTCTCTCTCCTCAGGGCTACTCTCTAGGCTGTCACTGCCCAGCCTGTACTTGTGCCCAGGATTGCCTCGACCCGGATGCAGGACCTTACACTTGGTCTTGTTGAACCCCATGAAGTTGGCTTGAGCCCTCCTCTCTAACCTGTCCAGTTCCCTTTGGATGGCATCCCTGCCCTCCAGCATGTCTGCTGTGCCACACAGCTTGGTGTTATCAGCAAACTTCTGAGGATGCACTCAATGCCTCTGTATCACAGTATCACAGTATTACCAAGGTTGGAAGAGACCTCATAGATCATCAAGTCCAACCTGTTACTTTTGATGATACTAAACTAAGTGTTGTACATGGGGATGATTACTATATTCTTGATGTCAAGTAAAATGATAACATATGCAGGTATCAGAATCAAACCCAGTCTAGACCCTACCATAACAGATGTGAAACAATACTTCTACCCTGCTCAAAAATGGACAGTACTATGGAAAGTGGACCAACAGTAAGTAACCGTTCTTTATTCACTATAAATCAACCTTGGCTGTAATATTTTGAAACTTGGCTATTTCTTCTATATTGAGTTAATGCATAGATCTGAAGCAGCAAGAAATTACACAACACCATCTGCTATATGACCTACAGCAGGGCAGAATCTGTCCCACCCGAACAATTACAGAAAGGTGTACAAAAACTCTTTCTTTCTTATTTGAGTTTATGTCAGTCATGAAGGACATCTTACCAACTGCAGTGCAGATACAATCTCCTTTGCCTGAAGCTGCCTCTGCAAATTGAGATGTGTGCAGAGTATCTGGTAGGCCACTTTCATGTAAGGTGAGCCTGCATACCCTTCACACCAGATATGGTTACATTCATGGTGGTAGGTAGCTTCTAATGTGATTTCTGACTCACCCAGATGGAAGATGACACATAAATGTAATCTTCTTCTCTTTTGTTCTGGCACAACAGGATTTGAAAGAAGGACAAGAGTGAAGTTATATAAAAAGATACTCTGAGATAGAGCATGTTGCACAAAAGCAAAACATATTTCTATGAAATTGCTAAACCATTATACAGAATTTTATAGAAAATTTTATCTTTGCAATATATATTGGTTTTGAAAAATCCTGTAGCATGTTTATCCTGATCGCTTAGATAATTTTTTTTTTTTTTAAGATCTATCTGTAATACAATCAAAACACTATACCCCTGCGGGAGCAGAAAATAAAGTTATGGGCAAACAGCAATGCTTACCATGGAGCTGCTAATATATATCTTTGCCACTGAAAACTCACAAGTCCATGCAGAAATATAAATTATTCAGTAAAATTATGTTATTTGTTTTGTCTGCAGTAAAGAAGTACAGGTCATTCTGTTCTTCTGGTGTCCTAGACTCCCTTCTTGCCTGATAACCTGCCACCTCATTCCAACCAGATCTGATAAAATATTTGGTGTTGCAAAAAAGTGATGAATACATAGATGCATGAAGTAATTGATTGAAAATTCTGTCCCTTCTAAGGAACACTGATTGAGTGAGAAGTGTCTCTGCCCAGGGCAGGTGTGGGGGGGTTGGAAGTGGATAATCTTTAAAGTCTCTTCTAAACTAAACCATTCTGTGATTTTGTCATTTACTACAGTCTAATAGTTACAACCCAAGTGGTTTGTGCCACAACGAATGGGAAAGACTCTTATAATATTTTTCTCTCTTTCTTTTTTTTAATTTGTTTTTATTTATGAGCTTTTGGAATATACTTGCCATACATTCAAAATCTTTTCTCTAGGAAAAAAATTTTTGTGAAGGCTGAGATTCATTGGGATTCTCAGGATTTCATTAGATTTCAAAAACACAGAAAGAACAAAACCCCAGAAAGTGATGTATTATGTCATTATATATGTGTAGGAGGTCGAAACTCAAAGTGCTTTGCTCCCGGGTTTTGGCACCAATTTTGTGGTGGGTTCAGGACCACAATTCAATATCAAAGAAAGGAAAGCAAAGCAGTGAGGTCTCAATGGCATCTCAGATAAAATTCACCAGACAACTGATGGCTTAGGGAAACTCCAGAAAGGTTTATTAGCAGTAACTATACACAGAAAAGGTTATGCAAGTCGGTGCATACAAACTGTGCCATTGATGCCCTCACAGAACCTGAGAAAATAGAATGGGAAACCACTCCAGTTTGGGCCTTGGATCTTCTTCCAATTTAGAGACCTGGGAAGGAGAGCATGTCAGTCTGGGATGGCTTGAGTTTCTCAGCGCCCACACCTGCATCCCTCGGTGAAGCAGACATGCATCCTCAAAGCTCTCAGGATGGCCTGAGTCTCTCAG
>VXBP01006049.1:9445-23043 GCA_013400115.1 Rhinopomastus cyanomelas | reverse complement strand
GCAGTGCTGTTGGATCTTTTGCAGACCAACAAAAAGCCACATTAGGGTCATTGCTAAGGCTCCCACTTATTTTCTACTGTGTATTTGACTTTTTCTTACTGTGAAGATCTGTTAGTGTATTCATATTTTTAAATTATTTATTGTTTCAGTTCGATGCAGAACTACTACGCTTGATACTGGACTTCTGCCATTACTTCCTAAAAGCAGAATTGCTTTCACTTTTGTTAATTACAGATGTAATGCCCATAAAAGACTCACTTTAGATCTGATTATTACACTCCCAGTCACTGTCTCTCCTGACCCAACAGCAGAATGTGTGAGGTTACAGAGTTAATACTGCCATTCTAAGGCAAATCTTTGGATGTAACAAGGCTCAGTTGGTGAACTGATGCTGAAGCTCATAGGTAGCCAGCTCCAAAGTATAAATTAAAGTCAGAGCTTAGTATCCATGTCACATTTACATCACATTCCATCAAGCCTGTGAATTACTGTAGCTACCTTTAGTTCTGTCTGGAATTTAAAAAAAAATAGCAACTGTGGTGTAACTGTTGCCAAGAGGCTTGGGTCACACTTCACACAAAGCGATCCTTCGATTATTTTTCCTCCATGAGCCATGTATGAAGGAGGAGCTGTGGTGCTGTCACAGCACTGTTTGCTCAACAGACTTGAAGTGCTTGTTTGATGCACAGATGACTGATCTTCTATTACTGCCTTTCACAAAACAAACCAAAGCATCTGTCATTTTATTCATATATGAGATTTCTAAGTAGTAGCTTACAAGTTTGATCTTTTTTGTGTTGGGTTTCTTGTGTTTTGTTGTTTGGTTTGGCTGGTTTTTATCTCTCCTGGCCCAGTGACTCTTTCTTGTATGGAGAGTGGAACTTTGAACCCGAGTGGGATTGGATGATTTCTTCTCTGTTCAGGACAATTCACACCATGATGGCTGGTACTTTTTGGTAGCCAGGAATTAATTATCCCTTATTGAGAAATTCTAATGTATAGCTTATGTAACTCTGTAGTTAGCTATCTCAAAGATAGGGAATTATACGATAGTATGACTATTTATTGGAGTAGACATAGTTGTTTGTTGATTATGGGATTTATGTCTATGGACACAAAGCTTTCTCAAGTGCAGGGAAGCATTTCCCTACAAGGACCTAGTGTATCTTCATAAATGTATAAAACTGCCCTGCCTCTGCACGCCTTGCTGTTATTTCTTACTGGACATCTTGGCTTTGTCATGCTGTCTTCCCTCAGCTCTCTGAACACTCACATAGAGATTGTTTACAATTTGAGACATCTCAAGCCTGGAAGTCAAAAGTCCCTTACCCATAAAAGGATCTATGAGCCTGTCCCACTGTCACCACAAGCTCCTAAACTGTCAGCAGAAGCAAAATCTTTGGCATAATTGTGATCTGTGTACATGCAGCAATAATGTCTGACAAGATCATCCCCAGACAAAACTTACCGAGTCATAGAAAACTAAGTGAGTTAACGACTAATATGAAGAAGCTCACTGTTGTCCACAATGGGTTTGCTGAATGGGTAAGACAGTTTGGCATGTAACTGCAGTTGTTAAGTTGAAATGAAATTTGGCCTGTATTCCGTGTGCAGAACGTGAGACAGACAAAGCTGTAGGTGGCTCCTTTAAGAGAAGCCGCGGCGTGGAGTCCTTTCCTACTGCCCACTGCTGAAGCAGTGGTTCGGGATGGGAAAAAAGCTCAGCACCTGGCTCCAAGGGGCTTTTTGACTAACTGTTTATAACAGCACGTCAGAAGTAGTTGGTTTGCTTTGTCAATGGGACCATGCCTTAGCCGATCCATTGTTGACAGTAGAATGGATATTTTTACCATCTCAGTTCCATTGTACTGTTGTCACCAGGGTAGAAGCTTTGGGGTTGTGTGTTCACAGGGCACTGGATTAGTGTTTATAAATATTGGGAAAAACGGTAGATAAAATCATCCTTCCACTACAGTGGGATCAGGTAACCGAAGCAATGCAAGTGAATGATACTTTTGCTTTGGCCGTGGTGAACAGCTTGGCCAAGATTGATAATTATTATCCACCCCATCCCTTGTTTAACACGACATTATAGAGTGAACCTTATGATTTGTTATATCCAGAGCATTTTTCTGCTCTAACCATTTTTATAGATGTGAGTAGGAAAAGAAGAACAGCAGGATTTGTGTGGCCGTTGGAAGGTCACTGGTTTGCTGAAACTGTCGTGGTGGAAGGCTCAGTGCAGATTTTAGAACTTGTTGCAGTACTGTGAGTACTTATGAAATGGCCTGCAGTCTCTTTAAATATTGTCATGGGAGTTGTTCAAAGGCTTCATCATTCTTTGTTAAAAGACACAGCTAACAAGGCACTATTTCCTCTTTTATGTCAATTGTGGCACCTGCTGGATGCTCGCAAGGAGCCCTTCTTTATCATGCATTTAAAGAGTCACACTACTCTACCTGGACCCTTTGTAGAAGGGAACAGGTGAGCTGATGAATTGGTATCTGTTTTCCCTACTGCTCCTTGTGCTCTGCCTATGCCCAATATTTTAGGTCAAGCACGATTGTCCCATTAATTCTTTCATCAATCTGCAAAAGCGTTGGAGACAATTTCTTATCTCAGTGTCTGATGCTCGAGCTCTTTTTGCAGCGTGTCCTGAATGCGCTTGCGTTCCAAATCTACAATCTACAGTGACCAAGCCTAAAGGGCTGGCTACCTTGCAATTGTGGCAGACAGATGGCACAGAATATCCTCATTTTGGTTGTTTAAAATATGTGCATGTTTCTATTGACACATATTCCAACAAGATCTGGGCTACCTTGCATACGTCCACTGGGGCTCAAGGTGTGAAAAAAAGCACTGGCTTAGTGCCTTTGCTGTTATGGGTGTTACTCGAACGAGCAAAACTGATAATGGCCCAAGCTGTATGGCTAATTCTACTGCATCCTTTTTACAGAAACGGAGAGTGCAGCACCATTTTGGAGTTCCTCATAACCCCACAGGGCAGGCTATTGTCGAAGGGGCGCATCAGACCCTCAAAAAATCTTTTTGTCTGTTGTCAGAACGGGGAAAGACATGGCTCACGTGTCCCCCTGTGAAATATTAAGCAAAGCTCTGTATGTTTTGAATTTGCTTAACCCTCGAGGAGTAGACTCTGAGATAGTGGCCCAAAAAATGTGCTCAGTCATTGACTGAGAAGGATGAGGATTGTAAATTCAAAGTACAACCATGGGTGCAAATATTTGATCCGGTACAAAATGTATGGAAAGGACCAATGAATTTACTAACTTGTCGCAGAGGATATGCTTGTGTTTCTACAGGCATTTCTGCTCCTTGGTGGCTTCCAGCATCCCTGGAACCAGGGCGCGTCCCTGGCTGCTGCAAGAAAGGAAGCATCAATCAGAAGCCCGGCCTGACATTGAAATAAACACCCTGCTGAAGACTGCTGCATGCAATGACGACAGATGACCACCGTATCAAGGGACGGTTGTATGATGGCATTCGTATTTATCCTGTCTGTATTCATGACCATTACAGTCAGCACAGGGTCTGTTTTACGTTTAGATCAAGGGTAACCTGGGCAAAATCAGACTGGTCAAGCCGATTTTTGTTTGTCTTTAGCTACCCCTGGAGATCCATTTCATACATGTTTGATTGGTTCCCCTGATTTGAGAATAACAGACTACATATGGTGGGTGAATTTGGCAAACATTACAGAAACCAGGCAAAAGGAATTGCAGGCACAAAGGGCCAAGGCAACGTGTCGTTGGTCATGGCCTACTACGGAGGGTGCATTATTGCAGTGCGTCTGAATTGAGCATCTCAATCATACCAGCCCGCTCCCTCTTCAGGAATTGCAGCTAATGGGTTCAATACCTCTGTTACTGAAATAGATGTTAGCCATTTACTGGACTGTCATAACGTAGGGCCAAGAATTCGACCATATAACGGTCCAGGAGGAATTCTGTTTGGCGATCCATTGCTCATTTGGCACGCCAAGGGGAAGGATCCTCAGGTAGTATCACAGCTGGCGCACTATCAGAATGTTACTGGACGTGATGGCTATTGGACAGCAGCAAGTGGGAGAACAGGAGTGTTATTGATTAAGACAGCAAGTGGATTGTTGTTACCACCAGGTAATTTTTTTAATTTGTCGGATAGGGCGTGGAGCGGCATCCCCTATTGGCCTCTAGGGGGTCCTGTTTATCTTGGTAGGCTTACTCCTTTTGCTCCTGGCATTCGACATCTGATGACTATCGCCAGCCCTCAGAGAAGACAGAAACGGGACATTCAACATTTCACTGACACGTGTAGGGACGACATGGGATTTATGTCTACCTCTTCATTTATTGCTTTAACGTTTTTGTTCCTGGTGGTGCTGTCGCAGCAGCAAATTATAATCAACTGAAGAAATTAGCTTGTTGGAGTTTGAAAGAACTTATGGGATCACGTGGAGGGAGAGAGTGTATGTAAGGGACAGCCTGAGAACTAACAAACGGCTTCTACTGTCATCGTATCGGTCTGTGTGGAGTCGGGCCCTCGCACGGAAGCCCACACTCATCAGATTGTTCTCCAGGCCCTTCCCCAGCTTCGTTGCCCTCCTCTGCACCATGCTCCAGCACCTCCACATCTCTCTTGTATTCAGGTGCCCAAAACTGGACAGAACACTCAAGATGAGGCCTCACCAGAGCCCAATACAGGCGGACAATAACCCCCTACTTCTGCTGGCCACACTATTTCTAAGATAAATGATCTTACCATGTTTACATGAGATAGTAACTTATGGTCTCACAGACCAAAAGTTTTAGGTTTAATACTCAGGCAAAGCTCTGAGTTGCATATTTCTGCAGCCAGTTTGAAGGGCTTCAAGGGACAACGAAAAGCAGCAGCACCTTTCGGGCGTAACAGCTTTCCCAGGAGGGCTAACCTCATTCATATGTACATTCATTTGGCTTGAGGACCTCTGGGCTCACTGATGATACAGTTCAGCTTTTCTCCTCAGGGAAAGCTGGGAGCTGCACTTTGCTGCTGCTAGTTTGAAGGGCTTCTAGGGACAATTCAGAGTTTCTAGCTTTCCTGGTGGAATTAACCTCAATCATATGTACACTTAGAGATGTCTTCTGCAGCCTAAACTTCTTCAGGCTTTCATAAAATATTGCTTTTTTTTCTTTCCCCATGTAACAGTAAGACTCTAGAGACAGTAGTTGATCATAGCTGGTAACTATGCTGCTATTACAAGCAGTGCAGAGGATCTCACCTGTGTGAGTGCCTTACCACCTGAAGATTTAAGGTGTAACTTTCAGGTGAGAGTAGCTCTGCCATCCCAAACTCTTTTTGCGTTCGGGCAGACTTTACTTTTTCTAATTTCAGCTAAGGTAACTAAGCAGTTTTCTAGCAAAAATGCTGGCTTGAAAAATATGACTCCAGAAATATTCATTGCTTCTTCTTAGATCCCTTGGAACTGCCTGTTGTGCAGAGCACCTACCAAAGAAATGGGTGGGTCTGGGGAAACAGTTATGACCTTCTGTCAAGCCAGTTTTAACCAAGTTTCTGAGGTTTTGAGGAAAAGACATTTCACACAGACTTGGTGCAGATTTGCTAGAGCTGCAGCTAGAATCTCAGAGAATTATATCTCTTGCTAGAGAAGAGGAGGGACTTACAGGGCTTTCCATGCAAGTAAGAGCTCTAGTCTGCTGCAGGCACTGCTGCTGAGGACATCAGAGAAATGACCGTTGAGTTACCTGGTCCGGGGTAGTGGGAGCACAAGAGCCAGGTCTGGATGGAGGACTTCTGGTTGGCTGAGGGATTTTGATGCATAAAGAAAGCAAAAAACACATCTTTCAGTGAGCTGCACCTGGTTTAGGGAGGATGTAGGGCCAAAGGAAGAAAGGACATGGAATAAGTGGAATCACAAGGACATGAGATGTAGTTGAAGGATGTTTTGGAAACATATCACAGAGTATGGGACTGGAATTAATGCAACAAGGGTCAGGCAAAAGCAGGTTAGAAGGGTAAAACAGAAAAGGTCAAGCTAAAAGTGTTGATCTAGGCTGTGCAGATGCTTTGTGCCAAAGGCCTCAGACTACAGACTTGAAGGCGTTCATTGTTCCTCTCCTGTCAGAAGACACTGATGAAACTTTGGGCAGATCTGCATTTCTCAGTCATGCAAGAATGACAGCTTGTTTGTTTTTCCCATGCCAGCTCAACTCAAGTAACTGAGAATTGTGGCAGGACTCGGGGCTCCAAAATCCATTCAAGTTCAGCTTAGTCTTTTTCCATTCGTCTTTTATTGGCTTTTCCCAAAAAGCTGGAAATCTGACATGTCAAGTGTGAAATTTAAAAACAAGCAGTGTTAAGGTTGCACAGTCAAGGTCCTAAGGACTAGGATCCCAAAAACTTGTTGATAGTGCACAGTTGTATTAACGCTCAGCATGAGAAAAGCATCAGAAAATAGAATTACTCCCTCCTTTGAGTTTTAGTCTTTAATGCTGCTTTAAATAAGTCTGTTTAATCTCTTTTGCATCTATCCCTCTCACCAGTGCTATTTAACATCTTTGCCAGTGACATGGGCAGTGGAACTGAATGCACCCTCCGTCAGTTTGCTGATGACTCCAAACTGTGTGGTGATGTCAACACCCTGGAGGGAAAGGTTGCCATCCAGAGACCTTGCCAGGCACGAGAAGTGGGCTGTGCAAACTGCACGGAGTTCAACAAGAGCAAGTGCAAGATTCTGCCCCTGGGTCGAGGCAATCCCATGCACAAATACAGATTGGGAGGAGAAACAGTTGAGGACAGCCCTGAGGAGGACTTTGGGGTGGTGGCAAACCAGAAGTTGAAGAGGAGCCATCAGTGTGCGCTGGCGGCCCAGAATGCCAACCATGTCCTGGGCTGCATCAAAAGAAGCTGTGACAGTTGGTTGAGGGAGGTGATTCTCCCCCTCCACTCTGTAAGACTCCGCCTGGAGTCCTGTGTCCAGTTCTGGAGTGCCCAACATCAGAAGGCCCTAGGGCTCCTGGAAGGTGTCCAGTGGAGAGCAAATCAAATAATCACAGGGCTGGAGCACCTCCGCTATGAGGACAGGCTAAGCAAGTTGGTGTGGTTCAGCCTAGAGAAGAGGAGGGTCCCAGATGACCTTCTAACAGCTTTCCAGTCTCTGAAGGGGGCTACAAGAAAGCTGAGAGAGGGCTTCTGACATGGGTGCATAGCAAGAGGACAAGGGGAAAGGGTTCCAGACTTGAAGAGGGGAGGTTGAGGTTGGGCATAAAAGAAGAAATTCTTTCCTGTGAGGGCGGTGAGATGCTGGAACAGGATGTCCAAGGAAGTTGTGATTGCCCTATCCCTGGAACTATTGAAGGCTAGGTTGGCTGAGGCCCTGAGTAAGTGAAAGGGTCCGTGCCTCTGCAGGGGGTTTGGAACAAGATGATATTTAAGGTCCCTTGCAGCCCTAGCCATTTGCAAGAGAGTTACCCTTGCAATACTGTGGCTAATTAAGGAGCAAGTGCTCTCCAAAGGTGGAGTTTTTCAGAGAGTGATCCTGATATTCTGGTAGAAGTCAAGAATTCTGTGGTGAGATTTACATTAAAATGAGTAAGAGAGACATAATTGTTTTCCATGATGCTAAGCACTCTTATTTCCCTTCTTGCCTGGAGAAGAACTTCAGCAAGCAGTTGTTCCAAACTCTGGGAATCTTTGCTCTGGGCAAACCAAGACTCTTCTCTTTCACTGCTAGACCCTTTTTTTGTCCCTGTTCGTCTGTGTCCCAGTCATTTGTGGCAGCACTGTTTTCTCACAGACCTGATTCACGGCCCTTGTACTGTGTTTCAAGGGTTGTGGGGCAGGTTTGCTTAAACAGGTAGGCACTGCGAAGTTTCTCTTCGCTTTGGGTTCCATCAGTATTTGACAACCCTGCTCAGCATGTGACGATTGCTTTTAGAGAAGGACAAGCCACGGGGTCTAGCAATCTTTTACAATGCACGTACAAGGTCTGACTTCTTGGGTTGAAGGTGGTTTTGTCCTGAACAGAGCAAATGGTTTTTATGCTTAGCACATTTTTCCAAGTCTGTGTCCCAGACAAGCGTTTAGAAAGAGATTTATAGACTCTTATCTACACTAGTCATTGATTTCAAGTGATGTTATTGTTTGCAGAAAGAACCTCATCCTAAGAATTCTCTGAATTGTTTTACAGTATTAAAGACACAGTTTGGTTTTGGAACATTAGATCTTCTTTTTTCCAACAGGTCAAAATCAGCCGTGTTTCATTCCTGGCAAACGGCAGTGAGGCATGGACTGCATTTCCTGGAAGTACTGGGGTTTTGTGGCAGCATTTTTCATCACGGACCGCCTCCTTACACAGGAGTTTGCCCCGTTACATCCGCCAGTTTGGCACCAGCCTTGCTGTAAGCTTGCACTTCCCTCATTCAGATGGGATTGTGTGGTTCTGCTTTGCACATTTTGCTTTGAGAGCCTCAGGGGAATTAAATGTGCTGGGTGTAATGTTCTCCTTGTTCTGTGTCTGGTGGTTACAACAAGCAGCTCGGTAGGTATTTATTTCCCTGGCCTGCTTCTGTCGAGCGTTGTCCTTTTTGAACAAAATTCGTATCTTCACTACATCATTTTTAATGGATGTGTAAGAGATAAAAATCCTTTCAAAGTCCTCCATTAGTGCAGTATAAATGGTCAGAAACAAATCTCAAAGAAAGGTCTGTCTTGAAAGACTGGGTGGAAGATGAGAAGAGAAAGCACAGTGTAGGTAGTGAAAAAACAGAACTCACCAGCTATGTAACTTTCACACAAGGTACAACGAAGATGATTAGCTGTTGAAGAATATTGTAAGGTATATAAACCCAGTTCTTTTGTAGAACAGATGTCTTCTGACTAGTGACTTGTGGTATTTGAGAATTGTCAGTCACACTCACCTCCAATGCAATTGCCGCTAGAAGGTTCCTGCCAGCCCACTCCTCCAGTGTGTCCAAGTCTGCCTGAAGGGTGGCCCACCCTCTCTCTCTCCCTTCTGGGCTGTCAATTTCTCTGATTATTTTGGTGTAATCTGCAAATTTATCATAGAGTCATTAGGGATTGGAAGGGACCTCAAACTTTGTCGGGGTGCTCTCGATCCCTCCATCTAGACATTTATGAAGATATTTAGGAGTGTTGGGCCTGGTATTGATCCCTGGTGGGGAAAACCCAGCTTGTAACTGGTTGCCAGTTAGAGAAGGAACTATTTACTACCACTCTCTGGTAACAGCCTGTCAGCCTGTTCCCCACCCACTGCACAGCTCACTGTGTCAGTTTCTCAAGGAGAATCACAGAATCACAGAATTGCTCTGGTTGGAAGAGACCCCTGGGATCATGGAGTCCAACCATCTACCCTACTTTACACATTCCCCCCTAATCCATATCCTTCAACACCTCATCCAAACAATCTTCAAACACATCCAAGGGTGGCGACTCAACCACCTCCCTGGGAAGCCCATTCCAGTGCTTGACCACCCTTTCTGTGAAAAAATTCTTCCTAATATCAAGTCTAAACCTACTCTGTTGTAACCTGAACCCATTTCCTCTTGTTCTATCACTAATTGCTTGTGAAAAGAGACCAGCACCAACCTCTCCACACTGTCCTTTCAGGTAGTTGTAGAGAGTGATGAGGTCTCCTCTCAGCCCACTCTTCTTCAAACTAAAGAGCTTCAGCTCTTTCAATTTTTCCTCAGAAGATTTATTCTGCAGGACTTTCACCAGCTCAGTTGCCCTCCTCCACACCTGCTCTAGCACCTCCACATTGCTCTTGTATTCAGGTGCCCAGAACTGGACACAATACTCAAGGTGTGGCCTCACCAGTGCCAAATACAGGGGGAGCATAACCTCCCTTTCCTTCTGGCCACACTATCTAATACAAGCCAGGATGCCACTGGCCTTCTTGGCCACATGGGCACACTGCTAGCTCATATTTATAGGAAATGCTGGAAGTGAAGGTCTGGCACCCTGGAGGAAACAGTTGGGGGTGTGAGATAAGAGCAGTAAACCCTAGGAATTTAGGAATAGATAATGATCAATGCCCAGAGACAAAAGGTAGCCTGCTGTTGTAAACACAGGGTGTCTAAGAGTAGAACCAAGCCAGTAGATAAGACAGGAGACTGATAGGAGGCTAAAGTGAGTTGTTGTGTTCATCTCTGGAGGCCTTGTGTTAGTTGTCCGTAGTGTAAAACAGAACTAACCAACCATGTAACCTTGGAATGTAGCAAGATGAAGATGATTGGTGGAATGTAGCTATTGATGAATACTGAATGGTGTACAAACCCTGCTGTTTTGTAAAATAAATGTCTTCTGACTGATGACTTCTGCACATTAGTCGGATTTCCTGCCTCGAATCATCGCGATACATATTGATCTTCCTGTCAGTTAGAACCTCCAGGTCCCTGTCTGCCAGATGGCTCTCCAGCCACACCTCCCCAGGCCTTTAGCAATGCATGCAGTTGTTGTGGCCCAAGTGCAGGACCTGACACTTGGCCTTATTGAAGCTCCTGCCATTAACATTGGCCCATTGCTCCCATCTATCCAAGTCTCTCTGAAAAGCCTCCCTTACCTCTTGCAGATGAACACTCTCACCTAACCTGGTGTCATCTGCAAACTTGCTAATGATACACTGTATGTCCTTATCGAGATCATCAGTAAAGATGTTAAACAGGGATGATCCCAACACTGAGCCCTGAGGCCACCACTTTCGACAGGGCACCAGCTGGATTTAACTCCGTTAACCCCTACTCTTTGAGCCCTTCCATTCAACCAGCAGATTGTGTGCTCCTCCAAGCTATGAGCAGCCAGCTTATCCAGGAGAATTCCGTGGGGAACAGTGTCGAAGGCTTTTTGAAAGTCCAGATAAGCAATATCCACAGCTGTTGGAGACACTGGGTTCTGTGGAATCATTGTTATAAGAGCAAAGACAGTTGGAACATTTTAACATGTGAAGTAATGTTGATAGTCAGCTTAAGTATGGCGATCAGCACAAGTTGTAGGCTTTCTCTAAGGCTAACCACTGGCAGAAGAAACAAGAGGTACCAACAACATTGCTGTGGATACTGCATGGACAGCTGTGGTGGCCAGTGAGATTGCAGCATGGGTTGTTTTGGTGTTTAAACAAACCAGTTAATATTGAGCAAGAGAGTATATATTTCTGAAGTTTTGACAATAAAACAGCTTCTACTTGAAATCATGTTGATTTGCGTAGAGTCCATTTGGTATATCCCCGCACACAGCCTTTCTGTCGTCCAATAGTCAGTCATCCTGTCACAGAAGGAGATCAAGTTCATCAGGCAGGACCTGCCTGTAATAAACCCATGTTTATTAATCAGGTCTGATCCCCTGGTTGTCCTGTATGTGAAGTCCGGTGGCACTTGGGATGATGTGTTCCATGACCTTCCCTGGTACTGAAGTCTGACTGATAGTTTTACTAGATCCTTCTTTCTGCCCTTCTTGTAGACGGGTGTTACATTTGTCACCTTCCAATCCATTGGGACCTCCTCAGCTAGCCAGGATTTCGAGTAAATAATGGAAAGTGGCTTGGCGAGCACATCTGCCAACTTGGGTGCAACTCATCCGGCCCCATAGACTTGTTTATGTCTAAGTTGTGCAGCAGGTTGCTGACCACTTCCTTTCCAGCTGATGAAAGGAAAGAACCCAAGAGCTCTGTTTAGAGTTTTTGAGGAGGTAATTTATTCGCTAGCGGGTGCACAGGGTTCGTACCTCTCCAATCATGTGCGCCAAACTGGACCCAAAACCATGATTATATGTTGCACAATAATACATATTCGTTAGAGTTCCCAATACACCTAATACATAGTAATGATCTGCCCGCTCCACATGTAAATTAAGTCTCCTCCCTTTGAAGAGACACTTGCGAAGATGCTGTCTGCTGGTCAGCACTCTGTATCTTAGAGGTAGGGTCTCCTGGTCTGCATTCCAAAGCACCGGCCATCTCCTTCTTTATCTTTAAGAGTGCAACCTCCACAATGGATAGAATCTGGCTTGTTATCTTGTTCAAGGCCTGTTTGCCTTTCGAGGATTTGTGTCTTCCTCCAGACATCAGGATTCTGCCAGATGCTTTTCTTCTTAATATTTAACTAAGCCATCACAGCTGTGATAGCCTCATTCTGCTTCCCCAACCTGTCTCCCAGCTCATGAGGTCTGTTGTCCAGGGAACTCCTAGTTCTGGCTAGGCAAGTAGTCGAAAGACTGAGGCACAGTAGGCATTGAGCACCTCACCCTTTTCTGCATTATCTGTTACTAGGTTTCCCTCTGAATCCAAAATAGGATGGACTTTCTCCCTAATCCTCCTTTTGTTATCAATGTATTTATAGTAACTTCTTCTATTATCCTTAACAGCTGTAGCTGAGGACTAGCTGTTCTTTGGCCGTCCAATTTTCTTTCTGCAGAGTTTGACTACATCCTTAAAGTCTTCATGACAGGCCTGCCCCCTCTTCCAGAGGTCATAGACTCTTTTTTTGTTCTCGAGGTGCAGCCAGAGAGCCCTACTTAGCCAAGCTGGTCTCCTTCCCTGCCTACTCACCTTTTGTCTCATAGGGACAGCCTGTGCCCTTAAGACTTCCTTCTTGAAGTATTTCCAGCCTTCCTCCTACATCTTTTAGGGCAGCCTTCCAAGGATTTTGTCAATCAGTCTCCTGAACAGGCCAAAGTTTGCCCTCCAGAACTCTAAGGCAGTGGTTTCACTAGTCCCTCTCCTTATTTTTCCAAGGATTGAAAGCTCAATCAACTCATGATCACTGTGCTCTAGACAACCTCCAACCTTTACTTCTCTCACAAGATCTTCCCTGTTCACAAGAAGCATGTGCAAGAGGGCATCTTCCCTGGTTGGCTGCCTCACCAGTTGTGCCAGGAAGTTATCTTCCACACGCTCCAGGAACCTCTGAGACTGTTCTCTCTCTGCTGTGTTCTATTTCCAGGAGATGTCAGAAAAATTGGAGTCTCCCATGAGCACAAGAGGCAGTGACTGTGAAACTGCTCCCAGCTGCCTATAAAAAAAGTCCTCTGTTTCCTTATGCTGATCGAGTGGTCTATAACAGATTACCATATAGTATCACTCTGGCTGGCTTTACACCTAATCTTTACCCACAGAAAAAAGAGGGGTAGTAATAATCTCCACTCCTTACTGGATATGGAGGGAAATTTAATAACTAAAGATGAGGATAAGGCAGAGGTACTTAATGCCTCCTTTGTCTCTGTCTTCAACAACAGGGTAGACTGTCTTCAGGATGACTGATTATCTAAACTGGCAGACAGGGACAGGGTGCAGTGTAGTTCCCCTGTTATTCAAGAGGTACTATTTAGAGACCTGCTGATCCACTTGCATCCCCATAGGTCCATGGGACCGGATGGGATTCACCCCAGAGTGATGAGGGAGCTGGAGGATGAGCTTGCTAAATCGCTCTCCATAATGCAGCAGAAGTGGTGGATCACAGGGGAGGTCCCAGGTGATTGGGAGTTGGCAGATGTGACCCCCATACACAAGAAAGGTCGGGAGGATGATCCAGGACACTACAGACCTGTTAGCCTCACCTCAGTTCCGGGCAAAGTTATGGAACAGCTAG